>CAIGRP010043485.1:0-43677 GCA_903798385.1 Fraxinus cuspidata
CGATTGTTTGGAGCACTACGAGGGGTTCTCTGGCCAATTGGTGCTTAGAGATAAGAGTGGTCTTATATTATCTAGAATTTGAAGATTCATATTCGAAGGTTAGTGATCTTGACTAGATTTTCACACCAGAGACAGCCATGTACATACTTGGGAGTTCCTTTATTTAAAGGGGCTAAGAGGAGCTTTCTGTATGATGATCTCATTATGAAGATCAGGAGTACGATTTTTGGATGGGCTTCTCGCATTCTTTCTCTTGGTGGTAGGATTACTTTGTTGAGGTCTGTTTTATCCTGTTTACCACTATAACTCTTCCAGATTATGCGACCTCCCAAAACCGTCATGAAAAAGTTGGAAAGTATTTTTGCACGATTCTCGTGGGATTCTAAAGATCGTGCGCATCGTTTACATTGACGGAGTTGGAAGGAGATTTGCCTCCCTCCTGAAGAGGGCGGTTTGAGATTCAGAAGATTACAAGATACGATGGACACATTCTCTCTGAAGATGTGTCCCTCTACAATTTTTACTGGATAAATATTGTAGAGGGACACATCCATCGCTTACAGTAGTTTCATATTTAGCCTCTCCTATTTAGAAAAGACTAAAGAGATTTAGAACACGCGCCGAGATACATATTTCATGGAACCTTGGGATGGGACAGATATTCTTTTGGCATGATTGTTAGATGGGTGATTCTACATTGGCGTCCATTTTCCCACACATACAGTACACATCTGCGAGGGTATAGGATTATTTCGAGGAAACTGGTTGGGATTTTGGACGACTACTTCAGGATCCTCCGTCAACTATGGCACAGGAGATTGCAGCCATTCCCTTATGTCTTGATAGTTCAGATCGTATTTTCTGGAGGGTTACATCAGATGGTAGATTTACTAACAAATCAGCATGGCAGTTGATCCATTCTAGCAGGCCTGTACAGGATTCATTTCATCTTCTTTAGAGACATATCATACCTCATACCGTTTCATTATTTTGTTGGAGATTATGGCAAAACTGGATCCCAGTGGATGTCATTAATCAGAGGAGGGTCAGCAGTTTGCACGGACCGGACACGTTCGCATCATTATCCCTCTATTGATTTTCTGGTTCCTCTGGACCGAGAAAAATTATGCTAAGCACAGGAACATATGCATGAGTTCAAGAAGGATCATTTGGAGAGTATAATGTATGATATCCTTCCTTTATATTGGTGGACTTTTTAGACCGATACATTGGCGTTATGACATACAGCTTGCTCCACATTTTGGTATTTCTTTGACTGTTACTCTATCTCCTCCCCCTATTATGGTTTGGTGGCGCACTCAATCATTTGGATATGTCAAGATCAACACCGATTGTTGCATCAAGGATGGGTTGGCGAGTGGAGGAGGTATCATCTGGGATCACACAGGAAATTATGAGGGTTTTCTCAGCTTTATATGGACAGTGCATGATTTCAGAGGCGAAACTCAGGGCTATTCGTGATGGGTTACTATTGGCTAGAGATCTGGGCTTGTCAGACATTTGAATTGAGGTAGACTCAAATGTCGCCATTCATTGTATTTTCAGAGATGGCAGATCATGGGCTATTCAAGGCATACTCCGACAGATTATAGATATCATTTCATTTGATAGAGATACGGTTTCCCACATCTTTAGAGAAGGGAATCAAGTTGCAGATACACTTGCTACCAAGGGTTGGCATCATCGTGAATACTAAGTTTATGGACCAGCTGACTTACCACGACACATTAGGTCGCTAGTTCAGATTGACAGATATGGTTTGCCTAGCATTAGAGTTTGATTTTTTATATCTCGCATTTACTTTACTTTTGCTTACATTTGCACTTCTTGTAATAGAAGTAGTACTTCCTTTTTTACTGCTTTACTTTAACTTTGCTGTAAGGGAAGTAGTACTTTCTTTTTTACTGTTTCACTCGACTTTTGCTGTAAGAGAAGTAGTGCTTTTCCATTTATTGCTAACTTGGAGGAGCAAGACCCTCGCATCATTGATTGGGAGCCTCAAACAGTACCTATGAAGGAGCTGGAAAGCTTTCCGGTAGACCTAGAGGATCCATCCAAACACCTGTAGATAGGAAGAAACATGCCCACAGAAGCAAAGGAGAATCTGAAAAGTTCTTATTAAAAAATCTTGATGTCTTCACCTGGAAACATGGCGACATGATAGGCATTGATACAAAGGTCAATTACCATCACTTGACCATCAACCCAAAGGTCACAGCACATAGGAAAAAATGAAGAGCACTTAACCCAAAAGGATATGAGGCCCTAAAGGATGAAGTTAAGAAGCTGATCAACAATGGATTTATCCAGGAATTAGTATATCCTAAATGGGTTTTTAACCTAGTATTGGTCAAAAAGCACAATGGAAAGTGGAAGGTTTGCGTAGACTTTTCAAATTTAAACAAAGCATGTCCTAAGGACAGCTTCCCACTTCTCAGGATAGACAAACTTGTGGATTCAACTGTCGGACGTGAACTTCTTAGTTTCATGAATGCATATTTTGGATACAATAACATCCTTATGTTCCCAACAGATACGGAGCATATATCCTTCATCATAAACAAAGGTCTTTATTATTACAAGGTCATGCCCTTCGGATTGGAAAATACAGGAGCTACCTACCAAAGGCTTGTCAATAAAATGTTCGCCAACCTTATTGGGAAAACCATGGAGGTCTACGTGGAAAACATTCTGGTAAAGAGCTTAAAAGCAGAGGATCGTGTTAAAAACCTTAATGAGACATTCCAAATTTTGAAAAGATACAGGATGAAGCTCAATCCTTTAAATTGTGCCTTTGGAGTTTCTTCAGGAAAGTTCTTGGGCTACATCGTCAACCAAATAGGCATCGAAGCAAACCCTGAAAAAGGTCAAAGCTTTTATTGAAATGAGATCACCTCAAAAACTCAAAGAGGTGCAGAGCCTCACAGGATGAGTAGCAGCCTTAAACCACTTCGTTTCCAAGGAAACTGATAAGTGCCTACCTTTCTTAAGATCCTCAAATGAGGAAACAAATTCCAATGGACAGAGGAGTGTATGATAGCCTTACAAAAGCTGAAGAAACACTTGGAATAAGCTTTCCTCCTCTCCAAACCTAAGGATCATGAGTCACTACAGTTGTACATATTAGTGACCTCTGGGGCTATCAGTTCGATTTTGATAAGAGAAAAGAATAATCACCAACTTCATGTTTAACTGCATCAGCAAAGCACTCTTGGCAGTAGAGACCCACTATCCAGATATGGAAAAGCTAGCTCTTTCTCTAGTGACAGTATCAAGAAAGTTGAGACTATATTTCCAAGCTCATAGTATACACGTGTTAACAAACTTTCATCTCAAGCAAGTGCTCTAGAAGCCCGATGCTTAAGGGAGGTTACTTAAGTGGGTTATGGAACTTAGTGTTTGATATTGTTTTTAAGACAAGGCCAGCCATCCAGGGTCGGGCCTTAGTAGATTTTGTGGCAAAATTCACTCATGTTCTATAAATGAAAAAAGAAATGGATCATGCCGAACCTCTAACTTGGAACCTTTTAGTTTATGGATCCTCATAAGAAACGGGGTCAGGCGTAGGGGTTGTCTTAGTCAGTCCAGAATGACACAAACTTACTTGTGCTGTGAGATTCAGTTTTTAAAGCCACCAATAAATGTCAATGCTTCGCTACTATTCAAAGGCAACATTCTCAAAAATTGAATGTCGTGTCCAACCAGTAATCATTTGCAAATTGGGGAATTGATCTTATAGGGCCTCTTCCAAAAGGGAGAGGAAACTCAAGCTTCGCGATTGTCGCCATTGATTACTTCACCAAATAGGTAAAAGCTGAACCATTGGCCAAAATCACTGAGGCTAACACTTCCAATTCCTATGGAAGAACATCATCTAAATGTATGGAATTTCCCCATTCGATTGTATCAAATAATGGTAAACAGTTTGACAACAGAAAGGTTAGAAATTTGTGTAAGGAGATTGGCATCAAGAAGTATTTTTCCTCCACACATCATCCCCAGGTAATGGGCGGAAATTGGATGCTTCTAAAGAGGTATGAGTCGATGAACTACCTCAAGTGCTCTGAGCTATCAGAACAACGAGCCCTGTTAAAGTGGGTTTGTCGTTTCTTCGACGAATACATTTCAATGAAATAACTAATGATGAGGTAAGGAGATGTAAACTCAAACTCCTTAAAGAAAGGAGGACGACTCTCAAGCAAAATTGGGAAAGTCCTTATCACATCAATGAAGAGGTTCGGCTATGAACTTATAGAATTGAAAATATGGACGAAAAGGCACAACCTCATCCATGGAATGTAGAACATCTGTGCAAATATTATCAATGATGTAAACATCTTGTATAAACAATCTGAACTAGGTTCAATGAAAATGACTTTTAATATATTATTTAGGCATTGAAAATACCCCTTAAGAAGCTAAAGCCCTTGGGAATGCCTCTTCAAAGATGATCATTTCCTATGAAGAGATGCATGGGCATTTCGACGAAAATTGGATCTAAAATAGGACCACCTCTGAAATCGCGAAATGTGGCACATGCCCTTAACAACTAAAGTAGTTAGGGAAGCCTCAGCATGAACGAACCACTCAACACATGCTAAGAAAAATGAAAGGTAAAGAGAACTGCTTGCACTTGTGTAAATTATGAATTACAGAATTACAAAACCAGAATAAAGTCTGAACTACAAGAATACTAAAGAGCTTCGGCTCATACATATCAATATGTATAAGTTATGGACTTTGATAAGATGTAAGACCTACTAACACTTGTAAAGATTTATCTTGCTAGCTTAAATTATTGTTGAGGTTCAAATTGCACAAAATATGATTTCGCTATGTCTGATCTTCCGAAACTTATAAAATGTTTTTGCAATTTTTATTATTGCTGAGGTTTAGGAGTGTAAGTTTGACCTTAGTACTAGTTTGATGTTTTTAAGCTTTGAAAGTTGCTATACATCTAATGTTATTGAATAAGAAAAGAACTTCATTCATTGAAGAGTATTTACAAAAGATAGGCCGAAGCCATTACACTTGGACAAAAATAATAAAAAGATACAAATGGAGAAGTACGTCTAAAGATGGTGGAGGTTGAGGAGCTACAAAAGTTATTATTACATTAGGAGCCACTTCTTTAGCTACATCATCATCCAGTTCAATTACTTGGCTCCTTTCTGTTGGAGTTTGAGGCTCAGGCTCCTCCGTTTCATCCTCAAGAAACTCTGCTCTCAACTCTGAAGTGTTGATGCCTTGAATGTTTACCTCCAACCATTCAACCATGTCTGTATAAGCGTACCTCCACCAGATGTGGTCGTGGCTGCCAAGATTGTGGCCATGTCAAGGGTGGGATGTCTCCTCTTGTCAAAGTTTTTTGCAATTAAAAATACAAGTTCAGACACAAGTAATTACGGAAAAGCTAAGTTAAAAGTCACAAGTAAAGATGAAGTTATACCTCTTCTGGCCATTAGACAAAATTCTTCAAACAATCGTCTGGAGAGGATCAATCGATCAAAGTCACGAGACGATGAAGGTCGGTGGTAGATGCCCATCACGGTATCCCGATCACTTTTGCCTAGGTCGAAGCGTTCAACGGACCCCACAAAATGACAAAACATTAGTACCAGGTTCAACAAGTTACAATAAACAAAATGCATAGGCGACACTCACTAGGTTCGGAGTAAAAGGTTAGGACTTTAACGTGGAGAACCGTATCATCCTCACACTCTTTTCATTTTCCCTAACCTAGAACTACATCTCCTTCCATCCTTTGATGGAGGAGGGTAGGCCCAAGACAAAAGGACAGTGTAGCCCCCACGGGCATAGGGAATACCAACCCCTAGAGTCCCCCTTACCCAATGACCTAGGTTGGAAGACGGTTTGAAATACGTGAAGGGGCATGTCCTCACCTAGTGAGGTCTCCTTCCAAAGAAAATATGTTCTTTCCAATTGAGCTCCATCGTTATGAACGAGCTGGGTGGGGGCTAGCCCGTACAACCTAAGGACAGCCCGAAAAAAATGGATGCAAAGGCAGGCGAAGCCCAGCCTTAAGGAAGAACTCAGTGATGTCTACGCGGCCCTACCTCAGATAGCAAGCTCGCTCATTAGAAGAAGAGGAGATGAACTCTTTGTTGTATGGGATCCTATATTTGTCTCTAAGGTTAGTTAAGTAGGTCGGATCTAGTGAAGATGGGATTTTGGCTGCCCCTCGGGATATGTCATCATCCCATCTACCCCCACAAGAAATTGAGGCACCTCGTCCAGCCTCAATAGCTATGACGAGGTCAACTGTGTTGGTTATTTCTACCCCCATCTCACTCACTAACTTACTAAGATATACGTGTTTCTTGGTAGATGTGGAAGAAGCCATTGATTCACAATCCAGCTCAAAGCTTTTTACAAGTAAAGAAAATTTATAGCACTTGCGAGTTTCTTAAGATTACGAAGAAGAATGAACACTGAAATTCACAAGAACAACAAGAAGAAAGAAAAAAACCTGAAGAAAAATAGCACTTAGAAGAGTTTCAAAGAGAATAAACTTGAAGACTTATAATATTTGAAAATGAAGGATGCAAAGATTCGAGCAAAATTAAAAAGATTTTCTACAAGGGTTTGTGCCTATTATAGGCAGACTCACTCAACTTCAGCCATTGGATCTTGATCCGGATCATCTGACCATTCATTTGAAAGTTTAATCTGAGCTATTCAGCACGTCTGGTACTTTATCTTCTATGGACCAGATTAAAGCGTCTGACCCACGGGCTCTTAGGAGCCTGAAGTTCACAAAATACGTAGGGGACAGCTATCATTACGCATTAAATGTGCGACGATTGCGTGTGTTGGGAGGCGACTGTCTTAACTATCATTTCTTGAAAACATACCACAACATCAAATCATTGGGGTGCCATAATTAAGGATGCCTTCTATTTCTCAAATTTATTAAAAATGAAACGCCTCGTAGTTATCAACTTTGAAGCCCTATGAGTGTCTGACCCTCTTTACTTCAGCCGGTTTAGCTAATGCTTAGGATATGTAAGGGCACTTCGGAAGATACAACTACGAAATTGCTCAGCTTCAGTAACCCTTCCTAGGATAGTTCCAAAAGGTGAAAAAATTACCAAGTAAACTACTTTAGACATCACCTACAGAGGGTCTGTAAGAATCAGGTATGTTTCCAACTATAGTGGTATGGTAAAGACCATCACCCTACAAAAACTTTTATCTCAATTTATTTTACATTCAAGTCCACGCATTACATAAATAATCATGCCTAGACTTGGGAGACTATTATTACGCCTTGCATCCGAGGCTCAAAGTAAGGGTGCCACGTAATAAGCCACTTAGACAGAAAGTCAACGAGAAAGTCAAACAAAGATCCACTGGTCAAAGTATGAAGAAATCGAACAAAATCAAAGTCCTTTCATCAAACAGTCGAAGTCCATATTGGGCTACTGCCTCGAGGACAAAGCACTATTGGGCTCAAACTATCCACTTAGATAACCACCTTAAAGATTTATCTAAGGCTCTCAAACTCGTCTGAAACTCATGAAGCCGATGCTATCTCTTACAATAGATTTGAAGATCCCTTAGAAATGATTGATATAATACTTTTAATAAAGTTTGTCAGTATGTCAGCCTATTGTATAGGACGACTGACCATTTATCAATGTATTAATTGTATGAATAGACATTTATGTGAGGCCTCAATTAGGGAGGTGAGGCCACGTGGTTCTGATTCAATGATCACCATGTACATCAAGGCAGTATAAATAGGTTCTCTTTGTAACTATATTGGGGGTTAAATGGTCGATTGGAATTTGGACAATCATATATTCAAAATACACACTTAAACTCTCAAGAAATTTATACAAACACTTGGTTGAATATTTTGATCTTCTTTACAAGTTGAATGAATACAAGTTTCAACTTACAATATAGCAACTTCTACATACATTTTATCTATCCTTCTACATATATCTGTTTGTCATCATAAAGATTATGGTTTCCACCCAGTGATCGTTATTAGCACGATCGCTTTTGTTTCACCAGTCGAAGCTTGAACATTCTTGTCTCTCGATGCAAAGTACCTCTCGTGTCCACTTCCTCCCTTGCTACCTCCGTTATTCCGATATGATCACGCCAGAATCATACTTGACTTGGCATGAATGGGCCCGACATCTATTGGCTCATTTTTTGGGTCAACACTTTGCATGATATACCTGGTGATGCAATGGCTTGTGCTAGAATTTATATGTGGATGTACTGATTTTTCCTAGCTGTTATATAGATTTTTTTCTACACGAAATAGCCATTAGCCAATTTCAATTTCACCAAAAAATGAAAAGAATGGAAAAAATGACAAATCAATCTCAAAGGGTTAACAGAGAAGAACTACCAAATAGTAATGGGGTTTATTACACCATTTGATAGTTGTCGAGCTGAGGTTGGGCTCGATCACTTCTTTAGACCACGAAATTGTCAAGGCTATTACATCCAAAATTTAATCATATAACTCAGTAATAAAACTTGTTCGATCATATTTAAAAGTTGGAAGTGGCCATTCAAAAGGTGCATCTTCACTGCCACATAAGACTTAATATCAATAGCAATTATGATTAAAAGCATTACTCAGAAAATGATGGTATTTACTAGAATTTTTACACTCGCATCCAACATCCAAAACTTTAGAAAGTAGGAAAAAAATTAAATTTACGTGTAAAATGGGAGAATATATTGATTTTTTTTTTTAAAAAAGAGTTTAAAAAATAAAGCTCAAATATGGATTCAAAAGTTAAAACGGCATTGAGACTTAAGCAGGGATGAATTAGGTCCATTTACAGCACCATGCTTATATTGTTTGGAAGATGATTCAATGAATTCGACTAAAAAATATAGAATTATGTTCTATTTGCAAAAGAAGAGAATTGGACCTAAGAGAACAAATACCAATTAATTCTACTCTGCAAACTAGACCGAGATGTGATGTCATGAGTCATGCTACTTGTATGAAATTAGGTTACAAAATTGGTTTACAAAATTCGTGTTGACAACATCTTTACCAATGATTTAAAAAACAGTTTTTAAAAAATCTTTTTTAACCAATTATTTGTTACCAAACCAGTGAATATAGACTGCCAGCATGTGACACGCGTGGAATTCCAGGAACGTACAAGCCACGCATGTTCGCCACGTCTCACGCCACTCGTCACATTCCGTACGTATAGCTCCTTTTCTCCCTAATTACAAAAGCGGTTTCTCCACTGGAGCATAATCTTCATTCTTTTCGCGTTTGCAGAAACGATAATTGGAATTGAAATCTCTGTTTGTTTTGTCAAGACCCAGTCTTAATTTCCAACAAATATATAGGCGTTCATTATATCAATTATGGCTTCCAGAATCAATCAAGTTTTTGCACTTGTGCTGGTGTTGGTGCTGCTAGGCGGCGGCGCTGCCACTGGTTCCGACGACAAATATGAGGAGTCCAAGGTAAAGTCTAAGAATGCTGGAGATAAGGCAGCGGAAACTGCCAAGGAAGCTAAGGAGAGTTCGGAATCGTGGACTGATTGGGCCAAAGAGAAAATATCTGAAGGGTTAGGGTTTAGGGCTGAAGAAGCAAAGGAGACTGCTAAGAGAACCTCTGATGCATCCATAGATGCTGCAAAAAAGAGTAAAGATAAGGTCACCGAAACAGCTACAGGTAATTAATTAAGTTGCAAGGAAATTTATGAAATATTGTCGGTGTTAGCACGTCTTAAAATTTAAAAATCTGTGGCTTCATTAAACATTATATAGGAATTTTTAGGTGACTTGTAATCAAACGTTAGGAATTAATTTTGGTAGAATTTAAGCTACGGAAAGAGAGTGATTAGTGGTAATATATTTAGAAAAATATTCAGTTTCCCTCTGTGCAACCTAAGCTATTATCTTCCGACTTAACTAGCTTATCTTTTCCATCTAAAATACATGATCAGGAGCAGGACAACACAGTGCCGACGAAGCCGGGGATATAAAGAATGCAGCAAAAGAGAAAGTTGCTTATGCCAAGGATATTATAGCAGATAAGGCAACAGAGGCCAAAGACAGAGAATATGAAACTGCAGAGGCTGCAAAGGAGAAGGCTACTTATGCCAAGGATACAATGGCCAACAAGGCAACAGGGGCCAAGGATGAGGCATATGAGAGCGCGGAGCAGGCAAAGAACGCAGCCAAGGAGAAGGCTACTTATGCCAAGGATATAACGGCCGACAAGGCAACAGAGGCGAAGGATAAAGCATATGAGACTGCGGAGCAGGCAAAGAATGCAGCCAAGGAGAAGGCTAGTTATGCCTACGAAAAGGGAACAGAGGCTAAAGACAGAGCATATGAGACTGCGGAGCAGGCAAAGCGGAAGGGCGAGGAAGCTTATGAGAAAAGCAGCCAGGCACAAGGGAAAGCAGCTGAGAAAGCAAAGGGAGCAGCCTCTGAAATGGGGAAGAGAGCAGTGGATGGAAGCAAGAAAAAAGAAGCTGAGGAGCATTTGAGTTTGGTCAGGGAGAAGGCGAAAGAGGGGTATGAAGCGGCTAAAACAAAGGCAGAAGAAACTTTGGAATCGGCTAAGGACACCGTTGCATCCAACCTTGAGGGTGCCAAAGAGAAATCACGAGAAATAAAGGACAGTATTGCGGGTCGAAGTCGGGATGAGGAACTGTGAATCTTGTTCTGTGTCTTTCTGTATACATTCATGTATGTTATGTTCATATTAATGTTTTCGAGTGTTATAGTTTTCCCGATGTAGAAGGTAAAGTTTTGCTTTTCCAGTTCGAATAAAATGTAGTTTCGGTTATATACAAACAGGGCTTGTTATCCATTTTGAGTTGGAGGGATATATGACGTTGTAGAATCATGGAGATCGAAGAAGAGAATGACAATTTAACTCTCGGCACAAACGCAATGTATGGTTTCGTGTAACTAACTCATAGCGTCATTATCTTTCAAATTTTTTTTGTGTTTTCACCCTTATTTTTACATTTTAATTAAAAATTATGAAATAACGAATATATCAATTTTTTTAAGTAAATAAAAAGAAAAACAAAAAAATATTGTAATCATAGTCCCAAATTTTTTTTAAAATGCAAATAAGTCACAAATAAATTATTAATAGAATAATTAAAACATAATGTTTTTATATTTTATTATTATTGCGAAAAATGGCTATACCTTTCTTTTATGTTATTTTGAGTCTTAATTACATATTTGATTGCGAAAATCATTATTTCTATCTATTTTCATCCAATTTCTCAATAAAGAACCGTGAAATAGACTATATATCATCTTATTTAAATAAAAAATTATTTTTCTTTAGTTTCTAATTTTTTTAATAATTTATTTGGGATTCGTTTGCATTTTTTTATTTTTTCAAAAAAATTTAATTTTTTAAATAAATTTAACTAGGACTCATTTGCACTTTTTATAAAGAAAATTTAATTTCTAATTTTTTTAATAATTTATTTGAAACTCGTTTGCACTTTTTTTAAAAAAATTTCTAATTGTCTAATAATTTATTTGGGGCTCTTTTGTATTTAAAAAAAATTAATTTCTAATTTTATAATAATTTCTTTGGAACTCGTTTGCACTTTTTTAAAAAATTGAGACTAAAGTTGCTATTAATTTTTAATTTTTTTTTATTGAAATATAAGTGTATATTCATCATTTCACAACTTTTTATTGAGAAATTGAATGAAAATTGATAGAAGTGATGGTTTGCGCATTCAAACGTTTAATTAAGGGTGAAAATGTCAAAAATATTTTAGAGACTTTTTGGCAATAACAGTAAAAGGTCGGGATATTATGTGCTAATTACCCTTTTAATAATTTATTTGAGAGTCATTTGTGCTTTTTTTAAAATTTGAGACAATATTTTTTTTTCTTTTTGTGTTATTTAAAAAGAATAGCATATTCATCATTTAACAATTTTTAATTGAGAAAAATGAATAAAAATGATCTTTTGAGCAATGAAAAGTGGAAATAATGGTGAAAATGTCAAAAAATAAAAGGTAATGACGGTTTTCACAATAATAATGAAATGTGAAAACGTTATGTACTTCCCTTTGGTTCTTCCTCATCAAGAATGATCGGATTGGACCAATAAACCATCTGATATATGACTCTAATCTTTTGGAAAATCTTGGAAGTTAAATTGAGCTAATAGAGAAACCGCCAATAAGTTACTTGGACGGTTTGTAGAATTTACTATGACAACGCCCGACTCGAGGCAACTTTCGTCAAAATGGGTGTACTTTTTATCCTCAAAAGAGACTTTGAAAATAAAAATTGGTTCATATACATTTGAAAATAAATTGAGAAAAAATGAGTTTTAGAAAATATAGTCGACTTATTTTGAAGAATGTGTTAATAGAGTCAGAAAAAAAAAGTTTAATTTTTTAAGAATGTTTAATAATGAAGGAAAACGTTATCAAAATATAAAAAAATTATTTAAAAAACAAAATTAATTTTGAAAAAACACTCATACAAATACAACCACATTTTGCTTTTTGGTATTGAACCTCATTAAGCTCGTTCATGAAAAGACGTCATTTAACTTACTTCTGAAAGATGGTCATTTAGCTCACTCATTAAAGATAGTGAACGAAAAGAAGCAATGTGAATGACATAATAAAAGTACTCCACATGATTGAGGCAAATGTAAATAAATCTAAAAGTTGTGGAGTGACATGAAATATTAATCTAAAAAAGGTATAGTTTTATCAAGTCAATTCAACTTTTGAGTTTAAGCGAAACTTTAGATACGTCAATTCGATGAGTGTTGAAAAGGAATTTCTATAAACTTATTTATTTTATTTTTGTGATAATTATTTAAAGCAATTTACAGCTGGAGATACTCATTCTGCCATTCATTCAAAAATCTTTTAATTTAGAATCAAATCCTTTTAGGTTTTTCTATTAATAATAATTACTTTCATAGATTAAATTTATTTTTTATCTGCAATACTAGCGAATGCACGTAAGTTGCACGTGTAGTGGGTGATGCAGTGTAAATAATTGATGAGTGTATTTTATATACTTATTTGGGGTCTAAAATAGCGATATTTGATTATTTTTCTGACATAATATATCTTAAATTGTTTTAATTTATATTATATAGGTAAAATTAAATGGTTAAACAAGGAATAGAAAGAAAGAAGTGAAAAATGGTGAAATGTGCAAATTCAAAGTTCGAGGACTAAATTGTAAATATTCAATAGTTGATTCGGACCATAAGAAGATACTTTGAATATTTCTAGGAGACAATTTGGTGGAATTAGAACTCAAAAAGAAATGGAATATAATCAAAATCAATTTTCAATCGCACAAATTATATTCCAGATTTTTAATCTAATATGGAGACCCATATTTGGCATAGTAAAAGGCAGAATTGGGAAAATGCTACTTCTATCAAAGTTGTAGCCTTTTGAGCTATATTTCTAAATCACTTTGAATTGCCTCAATTTGATTAAGGATGGCAAAAAAACCCGCCCCGAACGGGTTGGTGGGGCGGGGCGTGGCGCCCTTCTTCGGGTAGCGAGTTGGCGGAATGGGGCGCGGCGTGGCGCTCCACCTCGGGTCGCGAGGCCAATGGTGCCCCGCCTGAACCCGCTCTATTGAAAATAATAATAAAAAAATTAATTAATCAACTATAAAAAAAATTAACTGAAAATAAATAAAAATTACAAACGGAGCGGGAAACGGGGTGTGGTGGGGCGGGGCGGGGCGGGGCACGCCCCGTTGCCAACTCTAAATCTGATATCAAGAGAAAAAGTTGTGGCAAAAATACTGACTGCTGTGCAAAAATAAAAAAATCCACGTGCGAAGATAACTTTCCTTATTCGATTGGAACTCTTTTGGAAGTCAATTTGGACGTGATTTTAAACCAATTTTTGACTCCTACAAATACTTAACAGTAGAATACATATGTGGAGAACTCTTATATACATATTATATTCCAATATTCATCAATTATTATTATCAAATTAAGAGAATTCAAAGTTTTTGTGAGAGAATTGAAGAGGAGTTACAAGAATTCAATCAACTAAATATTCAAACTTTATTTTTAGGCAAAGAATAAAAGGCGCATTGGAGATTTAGCAAGAAACCATTGAAGAGATTCAAGATTCATCTTCGTCTTCTCAATAATCAAAAATCCGGGTTATATTTTTTCACATAAATATGATTTCTCATAATTTTGATATGTTAGGATTTTATACATTGTTAGGATGAGATGAATCATTGTTTTGAAATATTTAATATTAATTAATTATTTTGATGACTAATATGTTTATTTTCTTGGATGTTTATTATTGTTTTCACCAACTTTTCAATTAATTAGTTACTAATTGAGAAGATTTATTGGAATCTATTATTATCGAGAGAGATAATAGGTTTTTAGCTAAAAATAATAAATATTGTAAAGTCCGATAAGGGGTAGAGATATACATCCATACTTTACATGATTTTCATAGGTGTTCTAGATCGTTTAATGCATTTATCATGTTCACATCTTTCATCGGGAGATAGGAAGGTCACGTGAGAGGAATATATTTGATAACTATCGAGAGAGATTTTCAATTAAATTATGAACATTGACCAACAAGATTGATTACAAAGTGTCACTTTAATTTGTTGTGCTAAAAATGAATTAACAATGGGGATTCAATATCTTGGCAATACTTTCACATATTTGAAATCAAAACCAGTTATTTTGCTTTCTAGCTTAAAAGATAATTTAGATATTAGTATAGAAATCACAAAATTTGTTTACTATTCGATTAAAGTTTCAATTAAGTTTAACTCGATCAAACACGTAGTCATCGTGGGTTCAACACTCTATTTGCTACTTTATTACTTGTTCACGATCAGGTTCACTTGCGGGAAATCAAATGATCAGTAATAATGATGGAATTTAGTTATATGGTATTTCAATGAAAAATGAAACTTGTTTGAAGGATGATTACATTGGATTATATAAAACGTGTTCACAGGTACTTACATTAATGGTAGTACTATGAAGCAAAAGCCACATGTCATACTTGGATACATGGGTTTTGACATGTTAATATGTACAATGAACAAGATATAGTATGGCAAATAGAGATGTTTGGAGTCAAGTGGTGGTCTGTGGACATAAGCATGCAAAAGCAATTCAAAATACATATTTTAAACTCTTGAACAACTACTCCTACTTTTGCTTTTTGTTTGCATGCTTGTCAGCTTCATGCATAAACGTTCTCTAGATTGTTGAGATGTATGTTGGTGTAGTGTTTGCATTTGTAAGTTGAGTCTTTTGTTGTATCATGTTGGTAGCTAGATGGTCTTGATTTTGAAGTTGTGAGTGAAGGATATAAATAGCTTCATAGGGCCTTATTGGTCGTTGCTTCTATATTTACAGTTTCTATGTATACGATGTGCTCATGTGTAGTTGTTTTCTGAATTGTAGAGTTGTTCTCCGTGTGTTCTTATTGGGATGTTTATTAAAAGTAGTTAACAGTACATTTAAGGAAAAAAAGAAGTATGTAGAAAAAAATTAATTTTGAGATAGGTACCTCAACACTTTGTTTCATTAGTTCTTTTGCTTTTTGCTGGGCATTTCAATTCTTTTGCTTTTGCTGGGCATTTCAGGAATATTTTGGCTAGATTTCCAATAATTGATGCTATGATTGAACTTGTGGAATCTTGTAATTCAACGGTCACTCTTGCTCTTTTAGAATAGAAGTGGAATCATTGTTAGTGTTTGAGGGTTTGTATTAGTAGAATATAATTGACGATTATTAGATAATAAATAATGCATTTATTCACATAGATGATGTTTTTGTGACATGACTATAATCATACATTAGAGTTGGTGTAGCATAATTGTACTTGCAAAATCTATAGAAATAAGTTTTGTTCACATTTGTACTTGCAGATTTATTGCAATTGTCACATGATAGATACAATAGTGGTTGGTTTAATGGAAATAATGTGACATTTGCTTTTGTCTAGGAGTGTTTTTGCTGCAATGTATAAAATAACTTGTAAACAAATGTGTTAGAGTTACGTGTGAAATGATATGTAAGTGAGAAAGTGTAGTAATTTAGTGTACCTATGTTGGAGTTGTTGTACTTATTTGATTTTGACTAACTTTTCTTTCGGTGGACAACAAATGGTGGCGGATGTGGGGAAGATATAAGCTTTTCTTGCCACGATGTTATCTATTGTGTTTGTATTGTTTTCTAGCCTAGTGTGCATGTAAGAAGTTACTCTTAATTTGTTGCTCACAAGAACTGTTTTTTTTTTTTTTTGCTGCAAATGGTATTACATTCATTTGTAACGAAATTGTCCCACATCTGAAGCATACATGTTTCTAACCAGTAAGGTTTTTAATTGTATTTACACCATGTTTGATACCAATTTTTCTAAAATTACTCCCTCTCTTATTTTCAATCACACAATTTTTAATCAAATAATATTATACGCAAATCCAAAATTTTTTCTTATTTTTTAATCATATATTTTCTTCAAATCACTATTTAAAATCCATTCTTTAGAGAATAATGTGCATCAAACATAGTGTTAATATCTAACTAAAAGATTTATTTTAGTGTTGGCACTAGTAAGTGTCTAACCTTTCGTTCATGAGAATAACGTCTTGCACTGTTGATTGGCTGTCACGAATTTAAATTACTCTTTTGGGGAGGGTGTCGATTGCAATTCCAATAATGCCTACAAGAAGTAATATGTGTTAATAATTATTATGTGTTGTACTTCATGTTTGTTGAATATGAAAGAAGAAACTTGTTATTATAATATTGTTTCTACAGGATATAACTCTAATGTGCTTAGGTCTTTGAAAGTGTTTCACAAATTTCGAACAGTCTTTTATGCATTTATATGCAAGAAGTTGGAAAGGAGTTGATGTCTTGTAGCATAACAATGTTATAAAGTTAGGATGAATTCTTTTAACTATTTTGAGGTGTAAAGAATAATTAGGGGGCTTCTACTAATTTGTTATTAAGAAAAAAAGATACAAAGTACTTATTAGATTAGACTATATTATGCTATGCTATGCTTAGGAAATAGTCAAATGTATCAATTATAAATGAATTAAGGCTGAAACCTTAAGTTTTCGGTGATAGGACATACTCTTGTTAGTTATGTGTAAATCTAGACGGGACTTTTATTGAGTTTTTTTTTTAAATCATATGTATGGATTAGACATAAATTTTAAATACTGAGATTGAATGAAACTGGAAAGCTATTAGATGTGGCTGAAATTTGACAAGCTTGGAAAAGAAAAATTAAATTTATCATTTGAGTGTATAGTGCACAAGAACGATATATCTGGATATACAATGCACTAAAGAAATTGATGTGGTTTTCCTCTTTCAAAAGAAGTGAGTATCGACATTTTTAGAAATCCAAATCTTATACATGTTTTCATTTATATATTCTGGAATCTGCTACATTTGAGATTTAAAAATATTAGAACTTGAATGAATTAAATTTAGCAATCTTGTTTTCAAAGGAATAAAGAATTTGAGAGGACGTTATATGCTCTTAGTTTAGATTAAAAATTGATGTTTAAAGTTAATGATTTGGATTTATTGTGGATCAAAGTTTCAATTAAAGGAACTTAAACTATATGAGAAGATCTACCTTAGGATCCATTAACCAAATGTGTTGGTATTTCAATGGGTTGCTCCGAGCGTTGTTGGGAGAGCATTTTTCTGTAACTATTGCTTTTACAGTCCAGCCAGACTCTCCAGGTTTGATGTCAGGTATGAGTTTGTATACTGTGGCCATCTCTATGTGCAATGAATTCTCTTTGATTAGTAGATGAGAATGGTAAGAAATAAAAGCGTTAAAATGAAACATAAATATTGAAAAATATTTGGGATGTTGTTTTTGAAAATGTTTGCCATTAGTGTATGTTGTTCAGTGAAAGAGACAAAATTACCAGGTTGAAGTTAGAAATGAGCAAATGAATTCGAGAAGATAAACTGGGTGAAGGTTTAATTTGGTGTCTTATATGTTGAGAGATGAGGTGGTAGTGGAAAAAAATGATGAGAGTTAAGAATGAGTGGTGAAAGTTAGATTTCTATTTTAAATACAAATTGAAAAATGTTTAGTGGCTGGCAAGAATTTTTGTTTACTTTTATAAGCAAAGGTTTTTAGGGAATGGTTGTGGGAAGTGAGTTGTTAGGTGGTGCTTTTGTGGTTTTTTGCAAGGGACAGGTGTTCTATTAGTAAAATTAGAGATTTGTAGTGAAGCTATTTTTTTTTAATTAAGTGTGAAGTATAAAGAAGTAATAACATTTGGCAAATTTGGACTAAATAATAAAAGAAAATTTGTGGTCAAAATGTAATTGAATGTGTAACTTTAAATGAAGTAAATACTGTATTAAAACTAATAAATAACTTGGACTACTTAAAATATGGAGAAATGAAAGTCCAAGTTCTCACACGTATACAGATAATGAGGTCTATAATAGGGTGACTACAGAAATAACTAATTAATTGCATTATCTAGGAGTAGCATCAAGTCCACAAATTTTACCTATGATTATTTTGTTCAAGACTATTGCAAAAGCCCTCAGCAGCTGCCTGCATGTAGAGAAACATTGGAAGCTTCATGGCCCATGCTAATTTAAAATACTTTTAAAGTACCTATATTATTTCCAACATAAAAAGAGGTGAAAATGTAGACTTTCTGAAATTAGACAAGTGACCATGAAAAAGATGTAGAATAGAAAATAAAGAATCAAAATTCTCAAGTCCACACTTTCTTTTCAGACTCCCGTGTTGCAAGGAAATACATGCAAATTAAAAGCAGGAGAAAGAAAAAACATAGATACTGGGATCAAGCACATACTACTTTTTAATGTCAGCTGAGTGTGCCTGTCATAATCCAATCCGCATTCACCAATGGCCA
Source organism: Fraxinus cuspidata (assembly GCA_903798385.1). Classification (NCBI taxonomy): domain Eukaryota; kingdom Viridiplantae; phylum Streptophyta; class Magnoliopsida; order Lamiales; family Oleaceae; genus Fraxinus; species Fraxinus cuspidata. The sequence goes on from CAIGRP010043485.1 coordinate 18,959, forward strand.
CTTTTCTTAGCTCCAATTCTTTTCTCCCATTTTCTAAGATCAAATGGAGCGCTCTAATGACCACCAATATATGCATAGTGATACCAAGAAGAATACTTTGGCGTAAAGTTTCAACTGATGGTAGAACGCAGTTTATATCGATAAAGTATCTCCAAAAAATATTTGATGACAACATGTACCTCATGTTTAGGCAATATGAACAATCATTTATCTTGGCCTAACATTACCTACTAATGCACGATTTAAAAAGGTCTTGCCTGCTCCACCAGGACCATCAACAAAGAACATGCCACTAACGTTAGTAACTACTTTATTTAGAATTGCAGTATATATGCTACTTTTTCTTCAGTATTAAGTTGATGTGCACACATAATATCTACTTTTGAGACATTAATGCTTAGTTCATCATTTATTACTCTAGCGACGTGTTCATCTTCTTGCAGATTTATAATGTATGATACAAATTCGTAACTATTAATAATTTACCAGAAATTTCTAAAGTTGCATGAATTTGTAAAAGAGCTTTGAGTTCAGCATTTTGCAAAGACATAACGGCATGTATGAAATCCTCAATCATAAATATTTTGAATTTGTTTCATAGATTTTTTGGATCATTTGGAACACAAAAAGTTAAAATTGTTGCGAAAAGACAACGAAATGGACTAGGCATTTGATACTCTGAAGCTTTCTGCAAACACAAATCATAATTAGCATCTCCATTAAGTAAACCATATGAAATTGCATCTTCCTAAAAAGATGACGTTTCAACATCATTTACAATTTTCAAAGCTTGATATGATGTTGTGCCTCTAATATGATTTATTAAAAGACGTAAGTAATATCTTTACCCTTCATTTGGACTTCCTGCAACTATTCTACCGATACAAACACCTTGTTTTCTAGGACTCCAACATCTATTATGTGAGTTCCAAACAAAAAATTCTGAAAATTGTTTATATAAAAGAGTTGTAGCCTTTTTATCCACAAAATTCATGCAAAAGAATTATGTTACCATTGTTTTTTCAAAAAGTCTGTGCTCAAAATAATTCTTTTACCAATCATAGCTCTCGAGTTTTACTAGATTAACACAATCTATAATCTCTTGGTAAAACTTAGAGCATATTTCGTTTTGATTATTATGAAAATAATGTAATCTAGATGTTTCGATGTTTACATACATATATACAATATATTGTTGTAACAATCATCTAACATGAAGTAAAATTGACTTATGTGGTCTAACCTATAACTTGTCTTAATAGTATTCTCTACATGATACTTAAGCTCTTGTTTAATTCTTTTGCATAATTGGAAAGAAGAAGAAGAAGCACATAACGAAAAAATTCTTAGTATATGAAATTTTAAGTATTTAAAAAATAAATGTACTAAGTGTAAATAAATTGTTTACATGTATTTTCAACTACAATAATTTCTATAGCAGAATTTAATTGATGAAGATCAAATAAATTTTCATTTGCACACGTTTGTTGTCTTCTTTAATTGTCAATTCTAACAATACATTGGTGCCAACCAGTTTCACCAAAAGGAAACAGTAAGGAGTATTAAAGAGGTTCATAACAACCAAAATAATAATGTACCTGGTGTTTTTTCTCCAAAATTGCAAGAAACAGTTATATCACGAACTCGATCGTTAGTATTAAAATCATCATCAATCCAAATAGCAGCAACTTGAGATCCGCATGGTGTATTATATACTCTTTGATCTAATCCACAATCTGATCTAATTTTAAGAGTATGAGTTTTCAAATTTGGAAAATTTGTCAAAGTTCGAAAAAAAATTGCATATGGATTAAGTTCCATCACTTTGACAAGTTTCAAAAGTATAGACTGTGTTAACTTCTTAGAAATTTGTAATCGATGCTCTACTTCATTTTCAGTATCAAAATAATAGAGTTGCATATAAGAAGGGTGACTATTTTGTACAAGAATGTCGTTTATAAAATGATATATTTGACCTTAAATTCTAAAGGTAAAGATACCTTTGTTTCTTTTACACAAATCTTTATCGTAATGGACACCAAATGAAGTGAATGGAAAATTGCTATTGTAAGTTCGTACGTAAGTTTTAAACTTAATGGATTCAGCAGAATTTGATGTAAATAAATGATATAATTTATCTGGAGTATCACTTGCTTTCAATTTAACAGCTCCATCACGACAAGAGAACCATTTAGGTTTATTTTTAAATTTCAAAGTTCCACAATATTCATATACCACAGGTCAAGGTAACACTTGATTTTTTTGTTATCGAAAACGAACCTTCATTTCCTGTAAACATCAATAGCATTTGCTGTGAATAAACACCAAGCCCATAGTTATAAGTCGAAAAACAACTATCTATCATTGAAACCACAATAGAACCTAAAAAAACAAAAACGTGTTCATTAAAAAAAGAAAAAGATGCTTATAAAATAAATTTCGAAGAAATAAATATGGCACATAAACATACTTGGTCCAACATTATTGTTACAAACTTCATTAGAAAAAGGAGTACTAAATACAAAAACATTCATGTATAATTGAAAAAAAAAACATAGATTTAAAAAGAAATGAAATACAAACATTTAAACTATAATTGAAAAAAAACATAGATTTAAAAACAAATAAATCAAAAGCAATTAAACAATCTGAATAAAAATTCAAAAGGAATTTATTGCGTGAGATATAATATATGAAAATTATTTATAGTTCTTTTTGTGTATCATTATCTTCTTCCTCATAATAATCCTCAGTAGTTTCAAATAAATCAACAGAGTCTTAATGGTTAGAAGTATCTTGATAGCAAAAAAAAAAATATGGAAAACATAATAACAAAGTTGGGCAAAAAAGTGAGAAGATTACAAATAGATGAAAAACTAATGTTCTTTAAATTAGGTATCTGATTTTAGCAATTTGACCTCTTTATCAAATGATCTTATATAAACGTGTGTCAAGAAAGAAGCATAAAACATGAACAACATAAATAGAACGGATAAAGAAATCATATTCATATATCTAAATAAAACAAGATCTTTTCACTATGAAAAGCAATATGTAATTAACATAGATAAGTTAAATATTTTATTACATAATTCATCTTCTTCATTTTTGCAATCAGGAAAAAAAGTACTCGAAACTGAATTGGTCACACCAAAAGTTGCGAAATTTTCATTTTGCGAAACTATTTCAGATGTTAAAGCTACACAAGATAAAAAATAATACATCAATATTGTATCAAAATTGTGTAGGTAAGAAGGGTAAAATCTCTACCAAAAATCTACGATTTTGTATGCTAAACATAAAATAGTAGAATTTTTGATAAAGAAATTGACTTTAAAATTAAAGAAAGAAAATAGGAAAAAATATTTTCATTCAAAATACCTTTTTTCTTGTGAGAATAAACTATAGAAAATAAATAATATATACATATCTTCCAATTGAACAAAACGTTGAGATTTTCTCTTCGGCGTCTGTACGTTTATATCCAATTTAGTACTGTCAATGCATACTTCTCTTTGTCTTTTATTTTCTTAGATATTGGAGCCATTTTCTACTTATATTCGAAATATACGTTCCTGTGTAAATTGAATATGAATAAACAGAAACCAATTTAATATCATAGAAAAAGATCAAAGGAATTTTGACACACACACACACACAAAAACCATACGCTAAATAATTTAATTGGCATATTAAATTATTTTTCTTCATTGTGGCAGCGTGAAAGAAATCACAAAGGTTCAGTTCAAATTCAGAATCAAATGGACCAAAAACACCGAACCTAAATCTGGTCATACTGAAGTGTTTATTTTATTTTTGTGACTTCAGTTATATGCAAAAACTTTATGTATTGTATTCATGCTCTTTCATTTCCTTAACGGTTTGTGTTCACCCTTCCAGTCTATTTATATTTGTTTATATGCTTTCTTTTTTGTGTGAATTTACAATCATTTGGCATTTGTTGTTGGAATTTTAGTTTTTTAAAGTTTTAAGGGAGCCAATGAGTCGTTTTTGAATACTAGTTTTTTGTCCGTACATTGTACGAGTTGTACTATTTTGAAAGTATTGTTAGCGTGATATGAAACCTTGTAGATATTTTTGTGAATCATCATAATAAAAATAAATAAATATATAAAAATTCGTGTGCTTACTTAGATGAAAAGAATATATATCTCAAAATGTTAAAATGTTAGTTGAAATTTTATTGCAAATTTTATTTTTATTGTATATTAAAAAAAAAAAGGTTTCGTGCGCGCGCGGAGGCACCTCTGTACCTCCGTGCGCAGAGGCACCTCTATACCTCCGTGTGCGCACGGAGCACGCACGGATGAATTTTTTTTTTAAATATACAATGCTACCAATAACATTTTTTTCAACTAAAACTATAGTTACCACACACATTTTTTTTTTCCTTCTTACTCCTTCTAGAGACTCTTCTTATCAAAAGCACCATTTAGTATTTTGCAAATTTAAAATCGTACGCTAAAAAACCATATAGATAAAGAAAAAACATATATTTGTGCTCCGAAAATGACTGTAATTTTTTTCTTTCTTTCTTTGTCTGTGTTTCCGTGAACGCACGGAGACACAGGGTTTCCATTATAATGTCAAGTAGAAGTAAACATATACCTGCTTTGGAGTCTCAATTTTGTCTCTTTGACTGCAAATGATTTCAAATCTACCTAAATAAAATATTATAATTGAGATAGATATTATTGAAATTGAATAGTTTGAACTTTAACCAAATAATCAACCAATTATTTATTACTGATTTTGTATACCAAAATTATGATCAGAGTAGTTTAGATCTTTAGCAGTAAGTTAAATATTAACTAAAATTATACAAAAAATAACACTTGGACTGTAATCTTTAATAATTCAGCATCAAGAAAACCATATGTACATCACAAATAAAATGAACTAAGTCTAGGCAGAAGGAAAAAAGCAAATAAAAATAAAACAATCAGATGCCATATAGAAAGTAGTATGCATTTGGCTATAAAATAATTTCTTTGCATTTAAATTAGGTAACAAATTGTGGATTTTAAGAACACGGTCTCCATGTCTCCGTGAAGGCACGGAGACACAGGGTTTCCGTGTCTCTGTGCTTTCACGGAGACATGGTCCGTGTCTCCACCCTCGTGTCTCTGTGCTTTCACGGAGATAGATCCGTGTCTTCGTGCCTTCACAAAGACTCAATATTTTTTTTTATATAAAGAATGCTACAAAGACCATTTTTTTCAACTAATACAAATCAACAAAATCTTCATATTAGACAGTAGATGAAAGAATTGGGATCCTAATTTTAATCACTTTACTAAAGTTCATGTTTTGTTTTATGACATATAGGCCACTGGTCATGAAAAGTTAGAAACATTTAATCTAAAAACGTTTCCCAATGTGCATATAGTATTCATGTGTGTCCATGTCCACACGGAGACAGAGATTCGTGTCTCTGTAGAGACACGGAGATGTCTGCAATTTTTTTTTTCTTTCTTCATTTTTTAGAATGTTTAATACGCTTGTTATTTAAACAAAAATATCAAACACCAAATCTCATTCCCAAAAAATATATTAGATAAAAAAAAAACACAAACTCACATTTGTTATAACTGACTTGCGAATCAAAAATTGTCCTCACTGTCAAATTTCGTCAAGCTTCTTCTCTTTGGTTGGTGAGTTGATAAGGCGAATACTTTTTTTGATATTTGAAATGAAATCAAAATAATAATAAGAGAACAACAGTGTTATTGCAATTGCATTTTAATGCATTTGCATGTACTGTAGAAAGTAGAGTCGGTTTGCAAATATATATTTTTATATTAAAAAAATTAAGTCGGCATATGCAACAGTGTCAAACCGATTTCAAACCAGATGCATGTGAAAACCAAATGTGACAAAAATGAACAGTAAATCTTAGATACACTCTTGTTTGTCCCTCTCCAAGAAGATATTTATAAAAGATATTTATAAAATATCAATTAGTCAACAAATATATATTTAGCAATTATTATTATACTAGCAAAATCACAATGAAACTGAGTTAATATGAAAGCTCGTGTGACATAAATGAATAATGATCAAGGGATTGCCTCTTTTAAGATAATAGTAAATTATATATATGCATGTAATGGCCTATCTTTATCGGGTGGTGTTATATTTTTTTCAGGCTCAATTATTTTTCTTTCCCTTTTATGTTTATTTTGACTGAGTTAACTAAAAGAGAATATAGTTGCAGACTATTCAAATTTTTTAAATTCTCATTTGAACTGATCATGTTTTGCTAAAGTAGGTAATAGAATTATTGTTTAGGATTCATAATATTTAGACGAATAACTATTTCTGAAAATGAAAAGTAAAACAATTTAGCACCTATTCCATGGTGAAGTCTTGCTTTTATCCTTTTTCTCATTGGCGTTCTTTTGCTCTTTTCTAAAATATATCTATTATATTATAATCTTATTTCATGTTGGGGTTTAACTGACGTCTAATAAAAATGTGACATGGTGCTTTCATTTTGCACTTGTTGTAAACGAACTAAAACCATCAGCTATTGTAATATATTATTGAGAACTTGACTTTTTTAATTCTTGGATTAGATAACTATAGGTTTGTAGGTGTTGAATATTTTCTACCTATGTGCTGAGGAATATTTGAAACGACCACAATTGAGGCCTATGAAATTGGAATCAAATACCTAAACGATATTTTTCCTATAGTGACACCAAAACATTTTACAAAATATCAACGTTATCAAAATTGAATCAAACTCTCGTCGATTTGATCCAATGACCAATTCAATACCCACATAAAACAGGATAGAACTCGATATTTATTATGCTATGTTACGAACATTCTTAAAATTTGTAAAATAGGAAAATTTGATTATTTAAAAAGTTAATTAATTATTCTTTGTGTAGGGCCCACAACAAATGTGTACAACTCAGTCACGGTAGGCATCCAATTTCATTGACGCCACTAGCAGCTTTTGATTATGATTATTAATTCAAACACAAATCACCAATCTGAACCTATTTCTCATTTTTTTCATTCCCTTCCATTGTACACAAATACATTGGTGGCTTCGAAATAGTTTCATCACGAGGGTGAAAGTTGAGTCATGATTCTGATCCGGGTTTCAGTTCTTGTTTGGAATTCGTGCTTGCTGGTTTGATTATTGATCTGGGTTGTTCTTATAATTATTGCGCTTGCAGTTCCTTTTAGAATTCTTGATTGTTATTTTTCAATTGTGATTCTTTGGATTTGTTTGTTTATTTGTTCAGATTTCATCTTTAATTTGCATGGGCTTTCTTAAAATTCAAGCTGCATTTTCGGATTTTCTGCAAAAAATAGGTAATATTTGTTTAGTATTTTGAATTTAAAAATAGCAAGAATCTAAAAAGCCCACCACTTTTGTAGAAGGTGTGGTAAAATGGTAAAATGTGGTTCACTTTTAGTTATGCATTTTTACTAGTATCAGCTTAGTGACAAGTACACATGAAACAAATAATAGTACATGTTATTTATTAAATAGGTGAGAGAAATGAAATTGTTAGTTTGATATGCGATGGGTTACTACAGAAGAAGGTTCCAAACATTTGCCTTGCTTAGTCTTCCTTTTAGTTAGGTTCCATTTTAGTTAGGGCCATTGAAAGGGGCTTGTTGAGCAAGTAATTGAATAAAATACAAATTTTCCCGGTGATGTTAATGGTTTTACCCAATTGAAAAAAATAATAAAAAATCACTTTGCATTTAATGGATATAATTTAATCTTTGTCCAGTTCTTTTAACACAAATCTATTACAAATTTAAGAGAGTGATTAGAAATACTATTAACCCACCCACCCTAAAATCTAATTGTAATTCCAACCTAGGATTAGATCTCCCACCTAATTACAAATGAATTTAAAATTAAAGACTATCTGGTTAAATAGTTTTTTCTTTTTTTTTTCCCCTATCATTTCTGGTTGATGGGAAACACAGTCGTAAATACTTGCAACTTGACTTGAAATATCGCATTCATTATCTTGACTTGGGATATCCATTTCATACGAAGGTAAAGGAGGATTCATCTTGGGCCACAAATCTTTATTCAGAACATTTACTTGCCTGGTCCCGTCTTCTTCTCATCCACTCTCAAGAGTATGATGTTGAAAAAGAAAGCCATGTTAAAAAATCTCGACTCTTTTCATTATACTACTCAAGTCATAGTGTGTTCAACTTGCACTCTTTAGTCTGGCAATATACAGCAGGAACTGCATAATCAATATTCAATACTAAGCTTTAGAATAGTATACTGTTTCGTTGCCTGACAAACTACAAATTGCACACCGTTAACTGGAAAAGATTGATTATACAAACCGATTGATAATTATGAACAGCAGTATGATTCACCTACCATTAGGATTTAAATGTTTGAACCCAAATATTGGATAAAATTGGGCAGTACACTGTACTAGAAAAATGGTTGCTTCTTATAATGTAAAGTCGACATTATCAAACATGCTTTCAAGGCAAAGGTTCTTGAGAATCTCCGAGCCGTGACAAATGAAGGTAAGCATCTGTGCCTGTAATAATAACCATTATAATTATAACTGAGTTCCAATTACCTAATCACATGATTGTTAGCTAATTGGAAGGATTAAATTATAGTTATTAGACCCGACACGGATATCAACCCGGACAAGGTACTAGGTCTCGGGTTACTGGTTGAACTGGTTGGTCATTGCATAAAAATTTATTAAAAAAAATTAAAATATAAAAAAAAAAATTTAGGCAAAATTATATTTTTTAAAATTATTTTTCACTAATTATTTAGATCTACAAAATAAAGTAAAAAGTTTTATCAAAGTTTTTATAAAAATACTTTTAGAAAACATATATACGATTCATTGGATACATATAACTTATTCTACAAAAAAAAATATTGAAGTACTTTACAACTCCAATGGTGAGAAACTAATTGTTTTACTTAAAGGTTCAAAGTTCAATTCCTTGGACCCAAAATTTTAAAAGACAATTTTGAAACCGGTAAACCGGCAAGGTTAACTCAGTCAAAACCGCCGGTTAACTCGGTCAAAGCTGATTTTTGACCGAATTATGTGTATTCCTATTAAATTAATCTACTCGGCCCGGGCAAGGACCCGGGTCACCGGTTTTCCGACCCAACCGGTCCGGGCCGGGTTTTATAACTATGGATTAAATAATTGACAATTCTTTGTTAATGGGGGGAATCTGGAGAAAATAACATACCATATCCTTCCATGGAAATAATTTGCAAATCCCCTCCAAAATACCTAGCATACAAACGGCTTATTGGAAGTCCATATCCATAACCGGCCATAGTTGTTGCTGTTCCAAGGTCAATGTCCGACTGCTCATCTAGAGGGTTCTTTGCAGTGCTATAGAGATATGTGAAAATTTTAGGGAGACCACTTCTTCTTATTCCGCCTCCTTCATCAGAGACCTATAAAATGTGTAGGGACTGATTCTAAATTTGGAATCAAATACTAGAGATTTGAAGGCATAAAGAGTGCTAGGAACGTACCTTAATGGTGACATCCTCCAATCCATCAGCAACTATGATCCGGATAGGAGGTGAAACCCTATCTGATTCCATAAACCTCTCTTGAGCAGCACGCAGGGAGTTTTTCACCAACTCAAAGACCATCAAATGCAAGTGTGTCGGTACGTACCTGCCATAAGAGCACAAATGGGAAAAAGTAAATAAGGAAAAGGAGAAAATTCCAAAAACTTCAGCTTACAATAATATTTAGCTGCTGAAAGAAGACACTGCATGACCGAAAACTATGTACATTGAGATAGAGACTAAAATAACTCACGGAAAATTAAAGTTAGGATCCCCATAGATATTCACATCCGGCGCACTACCATACTCCCGCAAACAGATTGAACGGGCATCCTCAATACCACATTTTGCAACTTCAACAGGGGACATTTTTGTATGTATATAACCTACACAATCAGCGGGTGGGTTTGGATCGTGCAATGCCACATGCTGCCCTGAGGTTACCATTTGAAGCAAATTGAAAGTTGTTTAGCATAAATTTTGGGTGATACTACAAATAAGTATTGCAACAACAATACTAGATGTGCCCGTAAGAAAGGAAGCAGGCGAACAAAAAAGGGCTAACCAATTAGCATTCGGATCCCAATTCTTGACATATAAAATCGATCCAGAAACTGATGAATTTCATCAAGATCCTCATAATCAATTTTAGGATCTAGATCTTTCTTCAACTGTTGAACTCCTAAAGCCATCATGGGAACCACATTGTTGTGCCTGACTTTGATCATCTTAATCATTTGGGTGAATTCTAACTCATCGTTCTTATCCTTAATAACCGGAAAGGATCTAAGGTCACGGAAAGAATCCAGATACCAATCTCTTACCTTGTAAGAGGACAAATAAGAAACCAACATATATTTAATTGTTCGTACAACATTACAAGCTTTTCTCAAAAAATAATGAAATGAAATGAAACATCATGTAATAACTACCTCAACATTGAGTAGAATCAGCCCTGTTTGATGCGCATTCTCAAGGAAATAACGTATTTTAAATAGTGATGTGATGGAAAATATGTGGTTAAAAGTATTGGATTTGCGTGTAATATTATTTTATTGAAGATTGTGCGATTGAAAATGAGTATTGAAAGAATGTATCTTTTTAACAACGTGGATCAAACAGGGCTCAATTTCATAGTCCAATTGTACGTCTAGAATTCCCCACGCATAATTGTATGAATAAATTAGACAAGGTCATAGGACAAAAAGATGCAGATGAAAGGTGCGCATTGTAATTACCAGCAATGCACTATCCAGTTCATGCCAAATAGGCATATATCATTTGAAAAAAAAAAAGAAATGCAAATTAAATTGAAGAACATGCATATAAGTTTACCTAAATCACGATTTGAAAATCTTTGCTGCGAATCATAAAAGTTTAATATTTAGAAAGCATAAGAGTACAAGAAGAATCTTCTAATCCATGTCTGAACAATTAAATATGATCAAAACATATTTAGATAAACAAAAGGATACATAAACAGTCCGTTAATCCACATGGTCTTTTTTTTAATATAATTCCGCAGCCAAATCAGAAAACACGATCAAGTAACATAAATTTATAAAAACCACCCATTTTAAATTAATCTACCCCTAATTCTCAAACGTTATCGAACAAGATAAGATGCCAAAAAAAAAAAAAACCCAAAGAGAAACCAAAAAAAAAAAAAAAACCCAAAGAGAAAGGTAAAATTGAAAACCCAGAAGGAAAAATATACCTTCAAAACAGCGGGTTTATGGGACAAACCATAGGGGAGCGACTCTAACTCAATAGCCCGGCGGGCGATCCGAATAGGTAACTCCTTGTGGAGGAATTGAGCAGAAATGAGCAAATTCCGATCGGTGGGTCGGGACCCGAATTCCATCATATAACGGAGGCTGACACCCGTCTGTTTCATGGCACCCCATCTGTGCACTTCCTGTTTAAGCCACTTGGAGAATCCCTCCGCCGCCTTCTTAGCCGCCATGAAAACAGCCTCCAATGAAATTTTATATTGAGCAGTGCACAAACAAGGAGCGAATCGGGCGATGTTTACAAGGTCAAAGTGATATGCGTATTGTGCTAGCACTACATATATGCATGCAAAAACAGTCAATTATTGCGTCTGTAAATGCAGTGGTTAAAACACACGGAGGCAACCTTTAGTAGAGAGAGGGGGTATGTGCTTGAGAAAGAGAGAGAATTCGAATAAAGTAGGATGTTAGGAGTGTGGAGCAGGGATTGGTATATGGAAACTTGGACATGGATTGAGGCGTGGGTCTAGTTTAATTTGAGCCCATGTGAACTTGAAAGTTCAATAGGTTAGACAGAGAAAAGGACGGATGGGGTGAAATTTACTGGCTGTGTATTGGACAAGTGTTAGAAGACTAGTCAATTAGACTCCACATAATTTTGAATTTTATGAACGACTCCATCACTCACAAAAAGACATCCTTATATGTGCATTTATTCGTCTCTACAAAACTGTGAATTGGAGAATGCTGGATATTATTCAAATTAATAATGAGGAATGATTTTTAAAGTAATGGAAGTGGTCAACAATGAGAAAAATAAGTGAAAACAAAATGAGAACAAAAACGGTGAAGGTAAAAAATAGTCCCCCATGCTTAAGGCGGGCGGTGGTCGTGTTGCAATTACAGAGGCAAATTTGATGAACTGGGCAGCACCCGATTATGTACTGTACGATTGCCCAGTACAAAAATATGTCCGTTGGAGTTTTAAATTATGGTATCTTTTCATCAAATTTTACACCTTTTTGGCACATTTTTGTGCATGATGATTGATGCTCTATAAATAGGGATATTTTTTATGTTGGAAAATATATCGCAAACATAAAATTGATACACACCTATAGTCCAATTTAAACTAGCTAAGTCTACTCAAATTTTAGCTTTAGTGTAATCAATTTTAATTTTATGTTGGTATTTTAATGGCATCACTTACTAGCCTCCTCCCAACCAGAGACTTCTTTAACATACTTAGCAGAGTTTTATGGATCATTAGAAAGTAATCTCTGTCAAGTCGCAATTAATATTCTGGTCCTCTCCCTGCAGGCAATAAAGGAATTATTACACAAGTTCTAACAATCTTCTTAACATATTAGACTCAAGTTTTTGGTAAGAAAAACCTTAATACATCCAAAAGATATGCACAACCTTTCCAACTTGATGGGTACACGCAGAATGATTTTATGAATTGCATTGAAAGTGATGTAGGATAGAAGAAGGCAGCAAGAAAGGGAGAAGAAAATCGGAGAGAGGGGAGGGGGGAACCAGAGAAGAAACGGGGAAGGGAAGAAATCAGGGGAAAGGGAAAATTGCGTTGGCTGCAAGCCAAACCATTTTTAATTTCATATAATCATCGTCTGTCTAAATTACAACGTGAAAGTCGTATAAATAGTAAAACGTAAGGCTTGGACCAACCCACAACTACGAGGCCAATAGTAATAAAATGTAATTAATAAAAATCAACAATAAACTAAATCGTGATGTCCGCATCAACTCTCCCGGGGTGGGAGAAAACTCGACCCTGTTGAGTGGATAAAGACAAACCCAATAACTAATAAAAGCAAAAATAGAAATAGTCCAAATAATATAACAAAATAGGATAGGGATGTCCTCATCAACTCTCCCGGGGTGGGAGAAAACTCGACCCTAGCGAGTGGATAAACTTCTACCACGGGGGACGATCTTTCGTAAGAACCAAATATCGAAACTGCAGCAGTTTGATCCAGATTTGTCGGAGCTTCTCTGTAAGACTCTATGTATTGTCTGCATCAGGTGGAACTACCCAACGAGCAAGGAAACACCAAATCTCTCCATCATTGGTCAATACAATATGTTCATCTAAAATAACATCAATTGTATCTTTTTGTGCTGTAACAGATGGTATTGAAGTAGAAATATTAACATGGACAGATTGGGGTCCATAGAGCTAAACAGAAAAGTCACAAAGGAATTGAAACGGTGTTTATAAATAATGAAGTCCTCAATATTTAAAGTAGAGTGGTAGCCAAAATGTGATAAAAGATCATTGACATGTGTATTTGGACCAACATGCTTCAAAATTTTAAAAGGACCAGCATTACGAGCCTGCAATATAACATAACTTGAATGCTCACTTGACCATTGATAGCTATTAGTAGCTCTCATCCAATAATGAATAAGCCACATCCAGAGTCTTAGACATTAGAGTTCCTCCTATTGTAGAATCCACTATTTTCCTTGTTTGACCATTCAACCCGTTGTAGAAAAGTTCGATTTTCACCTAACTTTGATAACCATGCTGAGAACATCTTCTAAGTAGATCTTTGAATCTCTCACATGCCTCATAAAATGGCTCGAAGTTGGATTGTCTAAATTGACCAATTTCACTACGCAATTGAGCCGCCTTGGAGGGTGGAAAAAATTTTGTTAGAAATTTATGAGCTAACCCCTCCCAAGTTGTGATGGATCCATATGGTAAATATTGGAACCATGCTTTGGCTTTATCTCTTAAGGAAAAGGGAAATAAGCGGAGTCTGATGACATCTTCAGTAACACCATTCATCTTGACTGTATCACAAATTTCGAGAAAGGAACCAAGATGAGCATTCGGATCCTCTGTTGAAGAACCCCCATACTGGTTCTGTTGTACCATGTGTATCAATCCTGGCTTTAGCTCGAAATTGTTCGCAGCCAATGCTCGGCGTGTAACACCGGAGTAGTTATCATTGACAACTACCCTGACTGAGTATCAATAGCCCGTTGTTGATTATTTTCATTTGCTATTCCGTTTTCCTGTTCTGCCATTGCTTCATGCTCGTCCCTCTGTATACTCCTTAGAAAGCGGAATGTGCGTTCTAGTTCAAGATCAATAGGTAATAATTCTAGATTCCTCGCTCTTTGCATACACAGCTGCAATTAACAAACAAAGAAACTATCAGAGATATAAATAAAGTAAATAAAAACAAACTTAAAAATCTAAATTAAAATAAAAGTTATTTTGTAATAATATTAGTAAAAATCAATTAAAACAATCCACGGCAATGGCGCCAAAAAACTTATCACGCGTTTTCTACAACGTGAATTATATCGCAAGTGTACGGTAACAAGTTTTGTAATATAGTATTGGAGTAAGAGTGTCGAACCCATAGGGATAGTAATTTAATTTTGTATTAAGTACTCTAATTATGTAGCATTTATTTTATCTAGACGAATGAGTTATGAATTAATACTGTTAACTAATCTAACGATAATTTTGGTTACGAATTCAATGAATACAAATTATATGAATTTAATCAAGATGGAAAAGCCTAGGGAATGATTTCACCTAACTCTCAAATATGATTCTAAAAAACTTAGTTATCTCTAATCAATATATCTCTAATCAATTTTTCATGTTTATAAGCAAGAACCCTAATGTAATTTTACCCCCTCTCAAGTGTCGGATAAAAATTAATCCTATAAATTAATTCCAATATCTCTATTTCGAATTATAATCGAGAAATTATCAAGTTCATGATTATTTTATGAAGTAAACTTCATAGATCCTATACTTTCTCTCGAAATTTATAAAATCTATGTTGTGTTAATCTTATTATCGCGCCTAAATTCCTCTCTCTCGAGTGTCGAAATTGACTAGCATCTACTCATTCAATTAGTGGCCAATTAATTAAAAGCATTAACATCATAACACAAATAAATAGAATGGAAAATTTCATAGAAATAACTAAAATAAATTCAAATCATACTCTCAAGTTTTGGTTACAATCAAACCCTAGAAGAGTAGTTTAGTTCATGATAAGAAACATGAAATCTATACAATTCAAAATAAACAACATAAAGAAGAGAATAAAAAAAATAGTTTTTGGATAGATCTTCAATCTTCTTCCTTGATGTTGTTCTTGCCTCCCTTTGATTTTTTGAATTATGCTCACTTTGCTTCGTTCAATTGTGTTGAATTCCTCCTTTAAAAGTGGTTTTTAAGGTTGTTTTATGTTATCATGAAATTTTGGAAGAGTTGGAGTTGTATTAGGCCAAGAAAAGAGTTCAAAAAATCAAAAACCTATTTCTCGCACAGGCGGCGCCTCGTCGCCCATGATTTTTGCTGATTTTCAGCGACGGTGAAGTTGTGACGCCCGTTTCAGTTGGAAATTTAGTAATGTGCGTCATTCAGTATTTTTATCATAACGTTTTCTCCCGATGTCCAATTGAGGCAATTTAAAATGTGTTGAAAAGATAACTTAAATGGCTACAACTTTACTTCAGATATCATTTTCCAATTCAAACGTTTTCTATATCAAAAGTGAGTCTCAATATGAGACTACAAATTTGGAGCATAACTTTTTCGGTTGGAAAATAATGTGTGGTCGTACTTTGACTATATTTGATCCATTTGACTTCTTTTTTCATCCAATTGACTCCAAACACTCTCAAATCTTCATTTTGAGGTCCAACACAAGTTTTGAGTATTTTCACTTTAGTCCCCGAACTTCGAATCTCTTATAATTTAGCCATTTCTCTCCAATTTTGTTATCTCTTACTTATTTCCTTCAATTTCATCAACATATATCACAATATCAAAACACACATTAAAATGTTCCAAAACTCGTAGAAATAAGTTAAATATCAAGTTTAGATTATATATAAAGTATGAGCGAAATACACTTATCAAGCAATATACTCAGTCACTGACCAATTCTCTTGTTTAAGCAACCATCAAAAGTATGAGCATCTACTTTATTATTTCTAAAGAAACACTCCTTATGACGTGGAAGAGAATGAGTATTGTGACGATCATATCCTAGTTTTCGCTCATGAACCCAATCCCCATCCCTATGATCGTATGGAAAATATTTTTGATCACCTTGTTAACAATGATTTTGTCTATTATAGGACACTTCAAAATTACCCACATCAGTCGAATGAGGGATTTACTTAAACTTGTTCAAACTAGCAACTAGGCTCCTACTCTCTTCAAGATTAGCAGACATCTCAGTTTGGATGGCCGCTAATTAAGTTTGGAACTATTGTTGGTATGTGGAAAGTTGTGCTAATTGTACGGTGACAACATCAAATTGGAATGAGTCCATGGTCAGGTTATTGGAACTAAATTGGAACTAGATATGATAAGATGATCACTACGCAACTGCGTGCAACATGCTACCAGCTAAATGAAGTGTATGGAGAGATCAATAAACAGCTCGTTTTAAATTCGAAAATAACGATCTGATCAATTTTTTTTTTTTGGAATATGTAAAACCAAATATGGCAAGTTAATACCGTTGATCTATGTAAAATAATAAAGCAATGGGTCAAATACGATTCAGCAACTTAGTCACGTAAAATTAGTGAGAATATATCACGGTTATGAATTAAATAAGTAGGATAAAAGTGGGAGTATAACACGATTAGGGATTTAGTGACGTGAATTGCAGGTAAAAGTGGAATAACAGCAACACAAAAATTTGATTGATGCAAATTTTAAACGAACATGAATGTAAACTAAGGACAAGAAATAGTAGCTTCGTCGAAGTAATTGAACAAGTAATTGATCTCCAAAGATAAAGAAACAGTAACTCTCGTTTTGTTCGAAATGAACCAATCCGTAGGTCAAAGAAAGGTACGTGCAAAATGTTAAAAAAAAAAAAGCCTCTCCCGTTTTTTCACTTTTTTTTCACAACTTTTTTTTCTTCTAAAAATAAATTACACTTGATATGAGAAATGGAGACCCAATTTGAGGCCAATATCCAAATCCAATTACACTAAACAAAAAGGACACAAATTGAGGCCCAACTTAGAGGCTGAGCCCAATTAACAATAAATGCTTTTTTTTTTTTAACTAAAATAAATTAACAAGCCGGGCTCAAAATTAAAACTAAAAAACAAATTACAAGGCCCAAAATCAAGCCCATGTAACAATTAACCCTATTCAGAATTAAAGAAAACACAGGCCACAATTGGGCCCAACATATTTTCTCCTCTGGCACAGATTCCTTCTTCTTCCTCTGCTCATCGCTTCCTCTGGTACAGATGCAGTAAGTTGGACATCGGAAATTTTGTGTTTTGATAAATAGCGTCAATTACCCAAGTGCGGTGAGGGATGAAATTTTATTTTATTTCTGTTTGGTTGCGTGGAGTTGTCGTTTTTCCTGTAGGCCGAAGAGCGAGAGGGAGCGAGCGGCAGCCGACTGGTGATTGACAGAATCAAATTTGAGTGTGGCTGTCGGTTGGTGCAACGATGTCTATTTGGAGTGGATGAGGGTTATGGAAAGGTTGTGTCGTTTTTATACCTGTTCTGCATTTTTTTGTGTTTTTTTTTGTTGAATCGTTAAAGGTGATTAATGGGAAAGAAGATGAAGCTAGGTGATGGGGTCGGTTTTGTGCTTACTGATGGCGGGTTTTGCGTTGTTTTGATTTGGTGATACGGTGAAACAGTCGGGTAGGGCCAAGGGTGGTATATGAGTATATGGTTTGATTTATTCTCCTCACAGAATCGGGCTGGAAGAAGAAATCAATAACTACTCGATTGGTTTGTTAGGGTTTAACCTGACCAAATTTGACGTAGGATAGAAGAAGGCAACAAGAAAGGGGGAAGAAAACTGGAGAGAAAAGGGGGTGGGGGAACCAGAGAAGAAACGAGGAAGGAGATAAATCAGGTAAAATTGCATTCCGCAAGCCATACCCTTTTTAATTTCATGCAATCATCGTCTGTCTAAATTACAATATAAAAGTCATATAAATAGTAAAAAGTAACCCTACTTTTATTGGAGTTGGTCCAATCCACTACTACAAGCCCAATAGTAATAAAACCTAATTAATAAAAATCAACAATAAACTAAATCGTGTTATCCGCATCAGAAATTATGTTTCACAAGTCTCTTAAAAGAGATGGGTACAGTGTGGAGGCAAGGATCTTCGACAAACTATTTAAGGTAAATCTAAATTTGAATGGAATCTTGAAAAATACAGACCAGAGAGGGTGGGTGGGGGGGGGGGGAAGAAAAAAAGAAAAATGAAAAAAGAAGAAGAATTCACAAGCTTGACGTTTCATTAGGAGGCCCAGACCGAGTATTCAACAGAGGCTGGAGTGCTTTTACTACGATGCTCATGTTAGGACGGAAATCAGCTTCATATTGCACACACAAGGCAGCAACTGCAGCCATCTGTCATATCATGGACTGAACATTAACCAGTGCAACATGATAATAGAAATAGATAAACAAATTACAAGTCCTCATCTGCTAGATAGTCATTAAAAGATTGGATCAATGTAACTGGTAAAAAATTCACATTGAAACCAATCGTGAAACTACTTTATAATCATTCAGTTCAATACAAGTGTGGAAAGTTGCATGTTTTGTTGACACAATGACAAGGGAATTACGAAGTTCAGTTCCATAGGAGAGAAAGAGCTAGCTTTAATTTGAATTCTCCTTATTTTGATTTCCATTTATTGTCTATAGGATTCTTGGAAAGTGTAAAATCTCCTAGCTCAATTTGCCTCATTTACTCGAATAAGAAAAAAAAAATGAGGAAAAATTTTGTTGTGACTACTGCAAGAAGCATCAAAACACCACATAAAAGTACTGGAGACAAAAAGGGAAGCATCAAATCTGAAAAATAACATAATTTTGAAAGAAAGACCCGTCTTCAGGCTGTTTGTGGAAAATCTAATATTGGTGATTCTCAACCCTTCACTAAGGAACAGCTAGAGCTAAATTTAGGTTGATAAACTAGTATAAACTGAAAAACCTACACTCTAATTCTTTTAGACCAAAAAGGTAACTTCTTGATGGCCTTGAGTGTATCATCCAAAAAGGAGTTTCCTGGATCATGGATTAGAGAGCCACGTATCACAAGACTGTTCTTCCAAATCTAATTTCTTCCAAAAAAGATTTGTAAATTATTAAAGTAACGTCAACATATTTTCCTTTAGGAATTCGCTCCATTTTCTGCTAGGACGCTCATTTTTTTTCAGTTTTGGACACCATGTGGTTCATAATGTTCATTTGTGATCATATCCTCTTCAACAAATCAAGCCTAATTTCAGGCAAGAATTCGTATCCTTTGAACAGATCTTGTTTGAGACTGTTGATACCCCTCAACAGAACAATATTGCTAATGAGAAAATAGGCATTTACTCAACATGGCTCAATATCTTATGTCCACAGCTAGGGTTCCACAAATTTTGTTGAGAAGTTGTTCTCACTGCTACATAGGATTATGTGGGGCATTCATTTCAAGATTCTGATGGATATCTTCAAATGAATGTCGAATGATATTCGCAAACCAAGATCTCTATATCTCCTCCTCCAAAAGTTTTTAGCTACATAAATTGCATTGTCTTTGTTCAAGAATCATGGCAGGAGTAAGACCCTAGAGTTATCAAATGTTTTTTGGGGGTTACCTATAGAAAGCGTACAAATGCTATGATTCGGTGTCTAGAAGGTTTTTCATGATGATGGATATTACATTGTTTGAAAATAAATTACTATTTACCAAACTCCCCTATCAAAAGAGAATTTCATACAAGATCAGTCTCGGGGATAAATTCCTTTGCCTGCTCCATCTTTTTTGCACCCAAATGTCTTACCAAGTACTCTTAGTCATTCTTTTTATTGTGCTCCTAGCGATTCCTTCTCATTACAAGTGCTCCTATTTGTGTTCCAGAAGATATTACTGTTCATGCTTCAAAATCCACTAGGATGCCATCAACTAAAATAGGAAACAAATGATAGAAGCGCAAACTCAAAAGCCTGATCTTTGTCTACTCTAAAGCGCAGTCAAATCGAAGAGTCATAACATAGACTACTGTTGATTCTCAAACAAGATACTGTTTGTTGAAACTTATGAGTAATTATGATTCTAGTCCCCATACAATTTGAGCATCAATTTTGGAGTTTAGAAATGACCCCAACCTTCCAATTAACCTTCTGAAAGGAACTAGATCGTGTACAGAACACCCTATTTCTAAAAATATCTTCTATCGCCGACTGTCAACCTCTTTTAAAGTTCCACAACTGAAAAATGCAGTCCTAGAGGAAATGAGAGTTTGGTGAAGAATGTGTGGATACTTGTACGTTTACCAAAAGGGAGAATTCAATAGCTCTGAGTCAATATTCACTTTAAAATACTAGTTTGAGAAACAACTGAAAGGTATAAAGCTAGGCTCATGATAGTAATGATTACAAGATCATTTTTATTGTAGTAAAATTAAATATAATCACATTACTCTCCTCTAGCAGCAAACTTAGAATTGCTACTCTATTATTTAGTTGTTCAAAATGCACAGTGAGCTTAGATAAGAGCTCGACGTGAACTTATCACGTAGAAAAGGGTCCTGTTCAAGAAATGTGATCAGTCATTGACAATCAACTTCTGGTTTATAAACGTTCATTGGAGATACTAATGACTTGCCAAAGAAAAGTCGGTTGTTGTTAGTAGTGATAAGACAGAATTTACAGTCATTGCTCAAGGCATATACAAACTATTATGGTTGAAGAAGCTCCTAAAGGTGAGTTTTGATAATCCCGTGAGGTTGTCCATCAATATTGCTCATAATCAATTACAACACAACACTAAACATATTGAGCTGGATTGAAATTTTACTACGGCGAAGCTTGGAAAAGGGCTAATCTTGTATTTCATTCATCCAAGCAGTGAAGCAACTGCACAACTAGTCGATATTCTTAATAACGGTCTGCATAAGTTAGTATTTGAACAGTTGATAAACAAGCTACAATAGTTGATATCTTGAGACCAGCTTCTGGGGTAGTGTCAAAGTTACATTTGTGTGTTAAGATAAGGAGGAGTATGGAAGTTCAATTATATTATGTAACGACCCAACCTTTGTGCCCAAGACATTAACTCATTACATATTGTCCGTTTTTGAAGGACCTCTGCCCATGTGCCCAATTGGTAACATGCTTAAATCTCTCATAAGACAAACGCCAAAGGTTCAATTTCTAGAGGATGTGAGATAAATCCGCGAGGGATAAAATGGGCACATGCTCTCCCAAAGTATAAGTTAATAGCTTGGGCACAGAAGCCCGGGCCGTAACCATATTAGGATTGTGAGATAATAACTGATCTGAATCATTCTGTATTTGGATTTCAGATTACTTGTTTCTTTAGCATTCCTGATAAGTGTGACATCTCACTTTTCCTATACTTGATTTCAACATGAATAATTTAGAATCAGAATGAAGGTACCTTTGCAACTGCCTTAGGAGGGTACTCTCCATTTAGTCTAGCATCAACACACTGCTTCACCTTATCTTCACTGAGCTTTGGTGTTGCCTGATTCCATTTTTCATTTAAATCAATCGTTATGGGAAACAATACAATAGTGAACATTCTATATAGATCTTTGCTAAATAAATGATTGCTAGCCACAACAAAGAATGGAATACCCATGTCACAAGACTCTGCTGTCCCCTGGGCAATGTATGATCGACAGGCATACGGCCAGTCAAGAGTTCTAGAAGTACCACACCGAAGCTGTAAACATCACTCTTTGAACTTAACTGGCCAGTCATTGCATACCTACCAACCAGAATCAAACATTTTAGGCTCATGGGAAGAAATAATCTGAGAGTCGAAATGTTAAACGGACTTTTAAGTAAATAAGTTATTATCGTTAAAATTTAATTTTAAGTTGTCTTCATTGCTATAGAAAATTCAGAAAACGGCATACTCGGGGGCATGATAACCAAAAGTCCCAAGAACACGGGTAGAATGAAGACGAGCTGCTGCATCAGGGGCTTGATTTGACAAATCAAAGTCGGCAATCTTGGCAACATCATCATCAAACAGCAAAACATTGCTGGACTTAATGTCACGATGGATGATGTGAGGAGTTGCCTTTTCATGCAAGTATTCTAGGCCTTTTGCAGCACCCACGCCAATCTTAACTCTTTGGGCCCATGTCAGCACAGGACCTGGTTGTGCACCTTTGACGCCTTTTCGTCCTTCATTAAGAAATCAAAAAATTATTTGTATGACAAAGGAGATAAAAAGTACCTGCACTCAGAATTGAATATCGTAAGAGTTCAATACTTGATCCATTAAAATAAGAACCTTCTATGTGCAAAGCCAACTTGATGAAAGTAAAGTTGTTAATATAAATTGTGGCAATACCCATTTTGGGCTATAATTTAAGGATAACAGTCTGAGGATCACATGATGTGCACGCACACAGAGAAACAACTTCAAAACACCAACAAATTATTCATAATCACTACAAAAGAGTTATGTAGTACAGATTATATCAAAGATTTTTTTTTCTGTGGCAATGGCAAGAAGTGATGTCACCAAAATAATCTGAAGTGACTGACCATGAAGAATGTCATGTAGAGATCCATTTGCAGCATACTCATAAGCCAGGACACGAAGACCGCCATCCACACAGTAACCAAGTAGCTCAACCGCATTTTCATTCTTTAGTCTTGAAACAATAGAAACCTGCAAGACCATGCATTAAGTAATAAAGTCTTACAATGGAAAGATATGAGACATGGAGCTTATACATGGCACACTTTGAATAGCCTAACCTGAGCTAAAAATTCTTGGTCTGGCTGCTTGCTGGAGTCTAATTTTTTAATTGCAGCAGCATGTCCACTTCTCAAGACTCCATAGTATACCCTTCCATATGATCCCTCACCGATCAAAGACTTTGAACCAAAATTATCTGTGATATCCCTCAATTCATCAACTGGAATGGGAGGGACAGCAATCGGCAGGACAGTAATAGTCTGTTTGTCCTTTTGTGCTGTTTCTGTGGCATGATAACCCACAGGGTTGCCTACAGAACAATCTTGGTTAAGTTTCATTATGATAAAATCAGAAGCCTGTAGAGATCTTTTTTTCCTTTCTTAGAAAAAAAGACTTCATCATGAATGATGAAGACGGCCAGTCATTAAAGGGGCAAAATGGTGGTGTTTAAGAGAAAATATGAAATGAATGTGAATTTTTATGACCAATTTAAAAGTGTTGAATGAAATACCGGATTAGTGGCAATGTGAATAGCTGCTTGGTTTTCACACCACAAGTTCATGGAGTGGGACTTATCGATGGCAATCTCCCCAAATAAGTGAAGTAGCCACATAAGTTCACAAGTTACCTGTGTCACAGCTCGATATTCAGATTCTGCACTTGATCGAGCTACAACACTTTGTTTCTTACTCTTCCAAGAGACTAAATTACCTCCAACAAAAGCACAATACCCTGTAGTAGAGCGTCTATCTACAGGAGAACTGGCCCAATCAGCATCTAAGAAACCCTCAACTCTACAATGACCATGGTCTCTATAAAGAATCACATGCCTTGGAGCTCCTTTGAGATATTTTAATATATGAGTTACGGCATCCCAAAGTGAAGTTCTAGGAGATGACAAAAATTGACTAACAACACTTACTGGAAAGGCAATGTCTAGACGAGTAATTGTGAGATAGTAGTTCAATTTTCCTACCACTCTCCTGTATTTGTCCGCATCAACAAACACGTCTCCATCTTCAGCCTCGAGTTTCACATTTGGTATCATGGGGGCATTACCAGGTTTTGCTCCAGTTAAACCTGCCTCATCTAGGAGGTCTAGAACATATTTTCCTTGAGATAAAAAGATTCCTTTACCACTTCGAGAGAACTCTATCCCTAAAAAATATTTCAAAGGACCTAACTCCTTTGTCTGAAACATTGTGCCTATGAAAGCTTTTAGCATACATGTGCCATTGTTATCACTACCAGTAATCACAATATCATCAGTATATACCACACAAAATACAACCAACTGTAGATTGTTTAAAGAATACTGAGTGATCATTCGTTGCAAGCCAAATTCAATTACAACCTCACTAATTCTCCCAAACCAAGCACGTTGTTAATGTTTCAGACCATACAATGACTTTTGCAGTCTGCATACCTTTCTTGACTCCCCCTGAGCAACAAACCCGGGTGGTTGCTCCATGTAAACTTCTTGCAAATCACCATGGAGGAATGCATTTTTAACATTTAATTGGTAAAGCGGCCAATGATAGCTAGCAGCGGGAGAGATGAATAACCGAACAAAAGTGATGCGGACATCATTAGATGCATCGGGAATTACTTATTTTATTGCTCTTGGACCTTATTATTTATGTTTCTATTTTATT
>CAIGRP010043509.1:0-12642 GCA_903798385.1 Fraxinus cuspidata
TTTCAAGTAAGTTTTACAATTTGTATTTCCGTTAGAAGCATGCAAGCATGTTTTACCGTGAAAGTTAACAATATATGGAAGTACATATAGCCTATGATTGGTTTTGATAAAAATCATAAAAGTTAATAAAATGTGTCGTTAAAAAGTTGATAACAGTTGTGGATTATATGAAATGTATGGCAAAAAATGAGTTTGAAAAAAAATAAGTTTTAAGAAATGAAGGCCAAACATGGATGTAATTTGTGGTGAAACCCTCTTGCTTGAATATTCAAAAGCCCATTAGTCATCAATATTAATTTCACCACATGATACCTTGCATTAATGTCAAGATAATACCTAAACGTGTGGACCACTTAATAATAATGATGATGATGATGATGATATCATCTATGATGGCAACTAGCGCATGTCATGACAATGGAAATTTTACTCAAGAGACTTCACCACCATCTTCCATAAAAAGAGATACATTGTCCGACTTCAAAGAGTCAGTCAAGTCTACTCTGCCTTTCAGACAACATTTTCTGTCTGGCCAGTTTTCTCTGGGTTCCAACAAATTTCTTTCTTCTTCATGACGTTGCTTGTCTTCGATTTTCAACAAGTATCGAGTTTTCAGATGAATTATTACTTCCATCCAATCTTCTTTCTTCAGACATTAATATACTCGTAAATTCTGTAAAATTTACAGTTTCTTTTTCATAAAGACCAAATGAGTCTTAATGCTTTATCCTCGTAATCAAATTTAACTCTAATAGCCTCTAGTTCATAAACGATCCCATTAAGAACACTGAGATGGTCTGAAATTTTCGTACCATCATTCATTCATAAAGAATGAAATTGTTCCTTCAAAGTACAATCTACTTAAAAGTCTCTTTGTCTAAAGCAACTCCTTAATCTTTTTTCTAAAGCTCCTTTGCAGTAAATATTTCATGAACATTTGCAAGGATATATTTGGTCAGTCAAAGAATCAACGTACCTATAGCTTTCAAATCCAAATCTTTCCAATCATCTTCGCTCTTAAAGGAAATTTCAGCGTCTTTCTCGAAACTATGTGTTAGTTTTCCATTCAAAGCCATTTGCTCTTAATAAGTACATTTTATAAACTTATACGGACTTTTATTCTTATTCAATAATATGTAAATTGAGAGATTATCTACTTTAATTTGTGTAAATTATGTTAATTGTAGAAAAAAAATCTCAACTTGGATTCTATTGGTGCGAAAAATAGCTATTTAGAGCTTAATTAGAGTTTATTCGAAGCAATTAAGATTAACCAACCCGTAAGTGAACAATTGAAAATATTAGTAGAGTACTCAATAAAATATCATAAGCTCCGAGAGTTAAATTCGACATTTAGAAAGTATGAATATTAAATTACAAATTTCAGGAACTTGCGTCAGGTCAATTATAAATGATTTTGGGATAAAGAGAATCTAATTACAAAGGTTAAAAGATTGAGGACTAAAATTGTATGAGAAACGGAGTCCAATTGAAAGGGAAATTGTTTCCTTTTTCTTTTCAAACTTTTTTTGAAAACAATTTGAGCAAGTCTTGTTCTATAAATACATACCTTAATCCACCAGTTGAAGGAGGTTCTGACGGTTTCATTATACACATTCAAGCCAAGGTTTGCTGGAATCCACCATACATATATTGTACAAGCTAAAGGGGTCTATTTGGACAATAAACTCATATCAGTCACAAGAAAAGATAGTCCAAAAGGAGAGAAAAATTAAGAGTTCAATCAAGAAGTTAGGGTTTCAAGATTTTTACAAGAACGAGGTGGATTTTTGGTGCAAGATCTTCATCTTTTTCCCATATTTTCTTAGAACTCGGTGATATACTGTATTTCCTTCTTATTTTACTCTTCGACAATAATGTGTAATTAAGTAATTAGTTAAGATAAACGATATATCTATTGTTGAACCTTAATTGTAATTAAAAAATTTAAATCTTCAATTGATGTTGTGATTTGTTTTTACTTCCATTCTTAATGTTTTGAATCCATTGGCCAATAATTTATTGATTTGTGAGCGATAATTACATTGAAAAACGAGTCATTTGCTCAAACCACATAGTAAAAGCCTGCAATTTGGATAAAAATAGGTACACAAACTCTCTCTCTCTTTATGGTTGCCGCAATCATTAATGAATTTTTTAATGATTAAATGCTATTGATTAAAGCTTAATTTAATTCACATAGAGCTTAATTTAATTCACATAGAGATATGGTAGATTGACTTAATTGGGCAGGATTGGTTTGGACTCATGAGAGACAAATTAATTAAGTTAAAAGAATTCGATCGGGTAAACATAATTAGTTGTTTTAAAAATTGGTGATTGAAATTAAGGGGATAGCTATGGAGAACTCGCGAATCCTAATACTTAAACCATCATTTAAAAATTATTTTTAATTGTTTTTGTCGATTTATAGTATTTATGATAAAAATTAAAACACTTTTATTTGTTTTCTATCGAATTGGAGATAGGAATAATTGAACTAATGGTTGGATAGTAATTCTCATGGAAACGATAATACGGACTCATACATTCACTTTATTTCTTTTTTACGTATACTTGGACGATGTAAAATCAACGAGTTTTTAGTGACGTTATCATCGATAATTTTTAGGCTTAATAGCACAAAACGTCCATACGTTTCAATTTTTTGCATTTTCACCCTTATTTCAACGTTTCATTATGGAAAACGTAATTTTCACCTATTTTTAACGTAAAATGATCAATATACCCTCATATATAAATAAAACAAAAAATTAAAGAAAAGAAAATTAAAGAATAAATTGTAATCTTACTCCTAAACTTTTTTAGAAAATGCAAATGAGTCCAAATTTTATGAAAATATTAAAAATAACAAAAAAACTCTCTCTCTTCTACTACCCCTCCAATGAAAGGAAAATTAGAGATCATTTGGCCTTCAATTCCTTCAATTGAATCATTACCCATTGTTGTAATAACCTCTACATCATGCATGTTCATCGAATTGTGAGCATTAACACCAATACCATAATCAATTGAAGCCTGAACATTCATCTTGCTCATCTTGGTCAATTTCGATTTCAATCCATCAATTGGATTGTTAATTGGATCAATTGGTGTTTGATCCATTAAATTACCATCATGAATTGAGGTTGTAAATGCAGAATTGAGTGTTTGCAACAAAAAAAACTTCATCAATTTTGCCAGGGCCAAACTTAACTCATAACTTATGGATGGCTCCCATAAATTCAGCTGTTTCTGAGCAAGATTGACGATGACACAAGGTAGGGCTAGATGCGTCTAGTTAAGGAGAGTGTCGTGGTGGTGGTCCACGATCAGGAAAGTAGCTGGAGGTGGAGTTATTTGGACAAAAATTGTGACTGTGTCGCGATATTGGGTGGAGATGGAGTCATTTTTCGGCGGATTTACGGGTAGTTGGTGGGCTGAGGTTGTAGAGGGAGATGAGGTAATTCCAATATTGGTGATGTCCGGCGGTTGGTAGTCATTTTTGGAGGAGGAAGGTGGCGGCTCGGGAAAAATTTTCACCCATATCAGCTTCAGTCACTCATTTGCATTTTTTAAAAAGTTTAGGAGTAAGATTGCAATTTATTCTTTATTTTTCTTTTCTTTTCTTTTTTCTTTTATTTATATAGGAGGGTATATTAGTTATTTTACGGTAAAGATAGGTAAAAATGACGTTTTTCTCAATGAAATGTTGAATTATGGGTGAAATGCAAAAATTTGAAACGTATGGACGTTTTGCACACTACATACCAAACGTATGGACGTTTTGTGCGATTAAACCATAATTTTTATTTAATATTGGTTTCAATTATTTCTTAGTTTTGTTTTATTTTTTTATTTTTTACTTGATCTACTTATTTTTCTTTGTTTACATAGAACTAAAAGAAGAGAACAACAAAAACATGCATTGATTGATCCCGACTTAGATGACGGTGATACACTTGTAGAACATGTCTTCCCCATGAATGGATGTATTCCACCAGCCATATTCGATGACGATGACATGTTTGTAGGAGAGGTCTTCTCCATGAATACATATGATCCACTTGCAGTACTTGATGATGATGATAGGCTTGTAGGAGATGTCTTTACCATGAGTGGATATAATACACGTCTTACTTGATAACG
Organism: Fraxinus cuspidata; assembly: GCA_903798385.1. Taxonomy (NCBI): domain Eukaryota; kingdom Viridiplantae; phylum Streptophyta; class Magnoliopsida; order Lamiales; family Oleaceae; genus Fraxinus; species Fraxinus cuspidata. The sequence goes on from CAIGRP010043509.1 coordinate 4,150, forward strand.
ATGACTTGCTAGTTGGAATAAATATCGCATCCATTGTTTATGATGAGAGGAGATCGATTGTGTATATTGTAGTTGCATTATACTGAAAATACTTAATATTGGCTACTCTACGGGAAGTGAAGAAAGCTATCTTTGTTAATCCATATAAAGAAATGATTATGACAATATGCTAAATAATAAAAAGATTGAAGCTCAAATAAATTCGGATGAGCCAAAGAACATGCTTATGGAGTATCTCTTTGCCATTCAACTAGTGGAATAAACAATAGAACATGTGAAATAAAGAAATTAATCATGATGGAGCTAAATGAATCTGTGGCATTAAAGAAAATGGAATTAGTATATAAATCTCCAATTTTATTAATTTTGTGATTAAAATTGATAAAGAGATCAATATATTCTTAGTTGTGTTCGAACCGAATAATTAGGCAATTAGTATCATACCCAAGAAGGCAAAGTAAGATCTTGAAGGACGTACGAAGTGTGATGTAAAGACAATCTAGGTAAGTTAATCAAGACCTCCAAATCTTTATTCAAAGTGTCATGGAAATATCATTGCTCAAAGTCAAGTTTGACACTATAAATCCAAAACTAATGGGAGGCAACCCATATTTCTAACAATTAACTTTTTAATTTTGTATCAATGCATTGCGTGTAGAAAATATGATTGCATATTACACTAGGATTTAATTTTCCAAGTTTAAAAAAAAAAAAACTGAGTTTGACCGCAGTCAACCAATTGTAAAACTTGACCCTCTATTACTTTGGCACCTCTGAATCAAAATCTCAGCCGATACAACAGAGGTCCACCACATAAAATGCTATGGTCGTAAAACATGAATGGCAATTGCCAATTCATGCCTAACTTTGTTGGAAAAAAATGGGTGATTTGTGTGTAGATTAATTATCAATTATCATTAATCAATAAACAACAATATGAAAAGAATAAGTTAATAACTAAATAGAATTCAACTATAATGATAAACATAAGAAGAGTGTTAAGAAGCAAGTTTTAGGGAGTCACGTCAAAGATGATGTTCTAAAATTGTATTGTCTTTCCTTCATGCAGGTTCTTTCGACACCACACGGTTCCAAGATAAAGCCAATATAACTTACAATCGGTTTTCCTTCTATGGACATGACCACAAAAAAATAAATAATGAGTCTTTATTGAGTTGTCAAAATTATAAAAATATATAATATGAAAAAAAAAATAGAGGGAGTATTTTATATATTCAAGTTGTATCTCCAATTGTATCAAACTATGAAATTCCATCTCCCTTTTATAGTGTAAAATTAACCCCCTACAATAATGAAAATTAATTCGATTAATATATAAGTTACATTATGAAATTATGAGTTTTAATTATGTATTAAACTGAAAACAAAAGGGTTATAATTTTGAAATTTGAAACTTTTAATTTTATGTTACAACAATCTCCCAGAAATTTTAAACTTTTATGATAGATAATATATATAATAGTGGCAGCATAATATTGTGTAATAGGTATAAGTGTCTTTTGGACTTGAACCTCACTCAGTAATAACAATTTTCATTTGAGGGAACCTAAAAACAAATGGTATGTTTGATAGATATTATTAAGAAAATAATATATTTTAAATAGTGATATGATGAGAAATATGTAGTTAAAAAGTAACGAAAAACTATTAATGTGATGAAAAATATTATTTTATTGAGGAATGTGTGGTTGAAAATGAATTTTGAAAGAATATATATCAAACAGGGGCTAAGCCTTGAATTGGTCTTTTAGCGAAACTTCAATTGTTCTCCACGCAGTATCGATTTAGACTTATTCATAACGGGTAGTGCCATTAATGATCATGCGTTCTAATCTTGATTCTAATAAAAGTCCCTAGAGAATAGGCCAAATGTCATAGCCACAACCTCATGTCAACTCTTATATAAGTGAGTCCTCCAAGGATGCCTGTGACCCACACCTCGCGAAAATTTTCGTCTCGGTACTCATTCAAGGTTAAACTCTGCCTAACATCACATTATTATAGCACTATCACTATGGGGATGAACACAAATAATTTAGTGTTATTACAACTCAAGCAGTAATGATTATTTCTATAACATTGAACGTTCTTCAAGAATCTCTAATCATAAAATGTTGGCTTACTTTTGGAGGTGACTCCCTTATGGGCTTAAACACATCCCCTCAATGATTTATGTATGTCCATGGACTTCAATTTATTCTTGTTCCTCTTGGACAATAATTTGGTACCATAATATGTAAACTCTTATTCTTTGCCTGTACATTTGCACATCTACAAAATCTTCTAAAACCATTTAAAAATATCAAAGTCACGTCAAGTATAATAAGATAAAACACATGAAATTTTTAACATTGGCTTTTAGTCACAGATTTGGACAGATACATTCATTGAGCTCTTGTATTTCACGTGCATTATACAATTTCACTTTTAACACTTTTGACAAGTCAATTTTACAATTAAGAATAATAAAATATAAGGTATTAACTATCTGAAATTTCAAATACCTCTACATTTCAATGACATACAGCTTGAGTTGAGTAAATATATAATCTTCACTATTACAATATATCTCTCATACTACAAGACTTGCATTTTATAAATCAAGCTAAATGAGATGGTATTACTTTGTAGAGCTTCACATAAAAAACTTTGAATGCAGGTCAATTTCATTATAATTATGAATAGTCATGGATATTTAGCACACATATATCAAAAATTTTAATACCCCTAATTTTTTTTGAACTTCTTTTCCATAATGAAATCAGCATTCTATTTTAATACAAGTAATTTCAAAAAATTTATTTGATCATGTTCATCTAATCAGAACTCCAAAAGGCAAATAGAAATTCACCACCCACCAAATAAATGTAACAAATTAAACCGTAGCATTATTTTACATTGTCACGTCAAGCTTTAGGGTCTCACATTAAGGATGCAGTCCTAAAGTGTATTCTCTTCGTGAGAGTTCTTGCGATACTACACGATTCTAAGATAAAATTAGCTTACAACCGATTCTTTTTCTGTGGACACGACTAAAGAAAGATTAAGAAAAAGTCGTTATCAAGTTGTCAAAACTGTAGAAATATATAATATGAAACATAGAAAGAGTATTTTTATGTATTTAAGTTGTATCTCCAATTGCATCAAACTATGAAATTCCATCTCTAGTGTAAAATTAACCCCTACAATAATGAAAATTAGTCCAATTATATAAGTTACATTATGTTATGAGGTTTAATTATGTATTGAATTGAAACTAAAAAACTAAAACTGAAATATAGAAAAGGTTTTAATTTTGAAATTTAAAACTTTTAATTTTGTGTTACAACAAACTCGAGATACATTTGTTTCTTACTCTCAAAATCTACACACTACTAACTTTAACACGACTTTAATAATTGAAGATTTATTTAGGGATACAGAATCGACAAAAAAGACACCTAGGAACAACCAATTAATCACTTCATGACTAGCATTTACTCTCTTGTCCCATCATCCAATATACGCGATTAGTAATTAAGATTAATTAACGACTACTCAACATACATTTATTTCTTATTCCGAAATATATATATATCATTAATTTTAATACGATTTAAATAATTAATAAATATATAATCGAATAAAAAAACATCTAGAAACAATTAATGACAAGATCATTCAAGATGAATGGTCATTGTCAGTTCATTTTCTGCTCAGGATGCATTTAGAGAGTGTTTGGTGGAGATTAAAATTAGATTTTTAGTAGATTTTGATAGAAGTTTTTGAAATGTGTGGTTGAAAAGTTGTGAAACTCATGAAATGTGTAGTTAATAATGATTGTTTGATTTTGGCTTAAATAAAAATCTGATTTTAATTTGTACCAAACAATCTCTATTTCTTTCATCATGTTAGACTCTTGTCCTATCGTCAAAATACGAGATCAATATTTAAGATTTATTAATAGATACACATTCAACAAATTAATTGTATTACAGTACATAATATTTTAGATAATGGTTTATACACACAAGATGTGATGAGATGTGATTAAATTAAATTTTTTTCAACCAAATAGAAAATAATTTTCACTCTCTTTTTGACACATTATTTATATATAAACTATTATATATCTCTGTTATATACAAATAAAATTATTCTCAACAAAAAGTAGGGGCAATGGCATGACATGCATGACATATAATATTGTATAGTCATATGATATTATTGGTCATTGCTAGTTCAACTTCTACTTGTACCTGAATACAAGTTAAGATTTTTTACATATGAATATTTTAAACGTGTACCAACGTGATGCATGGCATGATCAAGGGAGGACCAAGCATCCCCGATGGGGGCGCGGTCGCCCGTGTTGGATCCACTTGGAGTCTTCAATACCGTCGACGTCACCTAGTCATTGTGCAATCCTGCTGTAGAGAGAACAAAGGAGACGAGGGAAGAAGAGGACACTGTTTCAGGTAAGGTGGGCCATTTTTATTTTCAGTTTTGGTCCATTTATTTTGGACTGAGATGGTTGGGCCTTTTTTTAATATGAAATTGCACTTATAATGACCTTAAAATTTGGGTTAAGAAGGAATGTTGGGATTGATTAAGAAACATTGACAATTTGAGCAGGGAAAAATAAGAGAGAGAAAATGGTAGACACAGATTTTTGTCTGTATTTTTCTCGAGAAATTTTTATATTTGAATAAGTTAATGATTAATCTAATAATTTTGTAGTACTCTTATAACAAGTCTGAAATGTCACATGTTTAATCCGCATTCCATGCAAAATATATTGTTGAACTTTTATTTTATTTTCTTGTCTTCTTCATGATTTTCAAAGGAAGTAGTTAAAGATTTTCATTAATCCAAACGAGTATTAAGATACGGCAACTAGTTTATAAAAAATATTTATTTTAAAATTACTTTTTATTTTTACTTAAATAAACTTACTTGTAAGTAAAAAAAATTTAAGTTTAGTCTTATTTTCAATATTATTTAATTAAATATTAATAAACGATCTCGTTCTTACGATCGCCGATTGTCGACGATCAATTATCAATGTCTATCTGAGCTAAACTTTTGTGTTAGGTGTGCCACTGTGCATGATATACATGACACAAAAGATGGTATGGTCATTTAACACAAATGATCGTTGCCAACTTGTCATCGACTCAACATACATTTATTTTCTATCAATCAGATATACACTATCTACTCTAAAATCACGCATTAACTATATGTACACTACACTATATCTTCACTCCTTTCATTTTCGTTTTGTTTTTCTTATTATCCCCAATTTGCTCTTGCTCGCTGTCACTAATAGAGTCTTTCCTGATTTCCCTCCCTATTTTCTTTAGGAACCGTCATGCAACCAATAAATGGTTGAACAGTTTAATTAGATGTTAGTGTCTACCTCTTCAAAGTAAGTTCTCAACTCTGTTTCTTTTTCATTTAGGCTCGAGTATATATTTGAACAATTGGTATTAAAAGGTCAGAAAGAGAAGCATTATTGCTTTATTGGAAACTCTAGTAAACGCTGATAGTAACTTTTGATTGTCGTGCAAATGAGAAAAAGACTCGAAGAAAAAAGAGAGAGGACCGCAAAGACATGAGTCACAACAAAATAGGTACACCCCCACGCATATTATTAAATTACTTATTTCTTTTGTGTTTCGATGTATTATGAATAATTTTATATAGTTTCTTTTTATCTTAACTTGAGATTTACGTTAAGATCAAGGCCAGTCAATTGTTGTCTTTGTGACCTACTCACAATTCAAGTGTACACGCTATGCATATTTTATGAATAATAACGATGATTGAACATGTTCAAAATTATAAAATTATTGGACACTTGACAATATCTATTTGGATTTTTTTTTCAGACTGTCTAATTATGTGTCAACACGCGTCTCTCATGTTTTGAACTTTTTTGTGGAGCATGATTATTTTAAGAATCTGAACTGATTTTTATTAGAATTTGTGAGAAATTGCTATTTGTACACTGGAATTGATACCCCTATGTACATCCCTCTAACAATAGGGGTCATGACCAATAAAAAAAATTATGGATTCCTCTATTGTGAGATGACTATACATTTGAGTGTCAATCTCAATGTACAAATAGCAAAACTAGAATTTGTGAAAATGGTATAAAATTAAAAATTAATCTATTTGTACATTTTTTTATCGAAAATTGTAATTGACTATACCGATAATGTCAAAACATGGATCATTGATTAAAAAAAACAGTTTTTGAAATGGATAAATATAATTTTGCCAATTGTGAGTTGTCAATTAAAATTGTAAAAGTGTCATGATTGTAAAATTAAAATTTAATTATGCAGTTAAAGGTACATCACAAATTACATATTTATTTATTAATAAAAAACTGCTAAGATATAATTAAATCAATTTTTTTTAGGAAAGCAACTAAAGAAAAAATTCCCCCATTTTCTTTTTATCAGCTCACCAGGGGTAGACGGTGATGGACTGGCAGTAGGAGAGTGTGAGAGGTAACTGGGTTTTTTACGATTTTGTTATTCAGTCAAATACAATGAAACATAATAGCCATAGATTTCTGATCTTATATACGCGCACGTATCAATATTAATAGGTGTATTTTGATCCCAATTTCTCTCCTTTACTCTCTCTGTTTTTCGTTATCTAGTGTTGAGAAGAAGAAAGGGGCTTTTGTGTGAGAGAAAAAGGGTTTGGTGTTGAAGTGATTTTATGTCGAGAAGTTCTGATTTGGATGTTGTTTTTGGGTCTTCATTGAAGCTCCGTTTCTCTGTTTCTTCTTCTTCGACTGCTCTCTGCATGCAACAATCCATCTTCTGTGCACTCCAGAAGAGAACCCTCCTTTTTTCCCCATTTTTTTCGATGCCTTTGAGGCCCAAAAGGTGAAACTTCTTCCTTAAACCCTTGAGGGTTTTTTATGTATATGTCAAAGGATTTTTCTGTGTGTATGTTTTTGACCTTTTTTTGGTCTGTTTTTACGATTTGAAGGTTGATCTGATATATTTTTGTGCTATTTTCTGAGGTTTGATTTGTTTTGTTTTGTTTGCACATTTCGTCCTTAAACCCTTTTGTAGGTTTTTTTTGTAGATGTCGTATTATGTTCTGTTTATATTTTCTTATGATTTTTTTATGAATTTTGGAGGTTTTAATGGTGGATCTGAAAATTTTTTTGCTATTTTTGTGGGTTCTGTTTTGCAGGACTTGTTCTGGAGTAGAGAGTTTTGTTGGATTTCACATAAAGAGATTAAATCTGTTCTTGCTCTTGAGAGGTCCTCTAAATTAATACTCCTTAAATCTTGGATTTTCTTGAAATCTTCCATTTTTGCTGTGATTTTTCTTTAATTTTCTTTGAAAATTTTGGTATTTTTTAAGGGGTTTTGGAGTGGTAAAGGGAAGAATAAATATGTCCCCATTAGTAAATCAAGAAACGTTAAGTGAAGAACCAGGAAACATAGCAGAACCCACCAAACGAATGAGGAAACTACGGATAATCTGCAACGACCCTGATGCGACCGACTCATCTGAAGATGAAGGAATCAACAAGAAGAAGCTTAAACAAATTGTTCAGGAAATTTACTTTCCAAGGACGGACTTTTATTGCTTGCCTAAAACCCCTGAAACAGAGAGTTCAGTTCAGGATAGCAACAATGGTGAGAAAAAGGGGAAGAAGAGGGTTTTAGCCAAAGTTGAAAGTATGTCCCTGGCGCGTCCCAGTTTAGGGAAATACAGAGGCGTTCGACAGCGAAAATGGGGCAAATGGGCTGCAGAAATAAGGGATCCGTTTAAAGGCAGAAGGGTCTGGTTAGGTACTTTCAATACTGCTGAAGAGGCATCTCAGGCTTATGAAATGAAACGTCTTGAATTCCAGTCTCTGGCTAATAGAATCAACTCAATTGGGAAAAGTTCAAATGATTCTGATAACAATACTGAATTTTCTGTGGTGGTTTCTAAGGCTGATCAGAAACAGAATCAAAACAATGCTGGTTTGAGCCTCTCTGAGGAATCTAGTGGAAGTGTGGTCTCACTCACTTCACATACATCTCCATCTCTATTGCTCGAATTGGATTCTATGACCTCATCTGCGGGAATCAATGGCAAAAGTGACCACAAGACGGCCGATGAAGTTTTCTTGGAGGCTAAAGTTGAGCAGAAAGTGGCTTATTCGGGACCAATGGAGGAGGAAATCTTATCCTTGGCACAAACTGCAGCGGGAATGGACTTGGATTTGGTACTAGATTCCATCCCTACAAATGATGATTTCATGCTCCCAATGGACTACGTTACCAATGGCTGTGACGACCTCCTATTTGGTGGGTTCGAGGACAGTGATCAGCCTATTGCATTACCGGATTTCGACTTCGACTTTGAGGTTTGCAACGAAGCTTTCACATTGATGGACGAAGCACACCTGATGAATGGGGCAGCAGCAGCTGCAGCAGCCCTCAATATAGCATGCCCATAAAT
>CAIGRP010043517.1:0-13369 GCA_903798385.1 Fraxinus cuspidata
TGTTGTTCTTAATTATTTTCATATATGACTTATTTCTTTATTAATTGTATGCATTGACTTGGTATGATATGCAATTGCATAAGATATTAAAGCTAAGAATAATGTAATTGACTAATTATAATTTTCTTAAATAGTATCTTGCTTTAAATAATGTCAAAAAAAGAGAAATATTAGAAAGTATAATTCGTAGGACGAAAATTTTGATGAAAATGTCACCATAGAGGACGCACAATCACTTGAAGATTCTTTTATAACCAATAATTACATTTATATAGTGGATCGAGCAATTGGATTACTTAAACGAAGATTCGATCAATTCAATTCATATAGAAAAAAAATTAGATTTCTATCTTTGTTTCTTTGACAAGTTAAACATATTGAATGATATTGATTTGAAAGCATGTTGTGATCATCATGACATTGTTTTAAGACATGTAAATTTTTGCGATCTTGATGGCAAAGATTTTTTTTCAAGAGTTAAAAGTTTTGCGAAATCTTTTACCAAAAAAACCAATGATATTTTTTGATATATTAACTTTATACCAAAAGAAACAAAAATAGTTTTTGATATATTAACTTATTTGAAAAGATTGGATCGTTTTTCGAATACATTTATTACTTATAAAGTATTACTGACAATTAATATTATTGTTGCATCTGTCGAATTTTTAAAAAAAAATTGAAGTTATTAAAATCTTATTTACAATCAACCATGTTATAAGAACAATTGAATGACTTATCTTTGATATATATTGAACAAGATTTGCTAGAAACGAAATTTTAATTAATTAGTTTGCTTCTAGAAATGCGAGAAGAAATATTTTTACATGATTTGTTGTATTTCAAATTTTCTACGTGGTATATGATGTTTATGATTTTTAAGGTTTTCTCATATGGAATTGCATGTAAATTTTAGGGCTTTGATGGTTCTTTGTTGATGACTTGAATTTTGATGAAGTTTGAAAGGTACTTTTGAATTTTATTTGTACTTTTCTTATTCACAACATTTAAAAAAATAAACAGTATTTAAATATTATTATTTTGCGATAATATAATATTATTGAAATATATTTTTTTCATGAAAGGGGCGCCATTTTAAAAAGGGGCGCCATTTTAAAATGTCGCACAGTGCATCCAAAATTGACCTGTAATGGATAATACTTGAATTTTGATAAAATAAAAGTATTAGTACCTAGTTTTTTGTAAATCATACGTTTTTGAGATAATTTTATCGATTTTGGGTTCCTTCCATTCGGTGGAGTGCATTGATAAGTTTACACAAGTATATTAATAACTACACTATTTACAAAATTAATGTGAACTTTTTTTTTTTAACAACAATATTGTGGTACATGCATTCCTCATCTTCGTCGACGCTTATTATCATTGGCAACCACCTCCGTCAACACTGTGACCACCTCCACCATAATCACCCGAGGCAGCACAAAATCGAGAATCCCACACAAACCCCAAATATCATTACAGCATATCCCTACAGCCGTTGTCGACCTACACCACCCAATCAACGCATCAAAATTTTGTAGCCCCTTCATCGTTTATGTGGATACAACCACTGAAACCTCAAAATACTGTTGAAAATATTTAACGTGCATAAATTATATTCTAGTATAATTGAAAATGTTGCAATATTTAAATCCAGAAATTCAATCAATTTCATCTATCTACTGCAACCGCTAAAAAATGTATATTTTTGTCTTTGATTGAATATTGCATTTAAAATGTACATACACCAATACAAGATACGCATGCCTCCAATTCACTTCTACACCTTTTGAAGTCGAACACAATTTATTCATGTGATACGTAAATACGATACAAATATGCAAGAGAGTTAATTATCATCTTACGATTATTGAAAAAATTAACGTGCATAAATTCTATTCTAATAACCAACCTTTCAGTGTATAAAATCGAACAGAATTTTGACTTATTGGAATCAAGTCTGTAAAAGTAAAAATGATAAATGCACAAATATAAATTCAATTGAGGCAAGAGTTCGACTCTTTTTCTTTAATACGATATTACTCTACACATGTGCTAACAATTTTTTAGTATTCATCTTCCAAGAAACAACAATCACGTCCTATAATAGAATGACTCCAAATTACGTAGACCAACGAATTTAATGGTATTTTGAACTCTTTTTATATAAAACTTGACTCAAAATAAATGCACAAATTATTTAAAAGTGAATATGTATTAATATGATAATGTAATTATGAAGTGAATAAATGAATTGTTGATTGAAAATTTCAAACATATAGGTCTATATATAGTGGTCTAAAAATTGTGTCTCAAAAGATACAACTTAATGAAAAGTTGTGTCTAAAAAGACGTTTTGCTGGAAAATACATGTCTCTACAACAAAATAATATAACTTTTGAAAATTATCATTTCAAAAGGACACAACTTTTCATCCAAATAATTTTAGAATATTCAATAATATTTTACATGATTTTCAACAATTTCAGGGACAGAAGTGATTTTAATTTCTGATTCACAACTAACAATTTCCACTTAAATAATCATGTAACAGTACCAACTTTTTATACAAGTTTCCAACAAATACCATATCCAAGGCTGGAGTTAGGGGTGGACAAAATGTACGTACCAAACCAGAGTCGAAAAACCAATTATTCGGTTTGATTCTACATATATATATATATATATATATATATATATATATTAAGGATCCGTTTGATTGCAATAATGGAATTTGGTGGAAAGAAAATGAATTTCAGGGAATTGAATTGTCTAGAACTTAAATGAATTTCAGGTAATTGAATTGTCTAGAACTTGTTTTGTTAGGAATTGTTAATTAATTGTGTTTGATTGATATAATTTTTATCACCCTGAAAAATATTGAAATTTTGGATCTTTTGGTGTTCGCTTAGCTTTGTTTTTTATGGAAATTGTCCATTAAAGGAATAGAATTTGTTACAATTAGGGTTAGAATTTGTTTCCATTGCCAAAAAAATTTAAAAAAAAAAAAGTTGTCTAGAAAAGCTTTTCCCACCAAACCCATGAGAAAAGCTTTCCTCAAAAATCAAGAAAATGTGGAAAACAAATTCCATGAAAGATTTAGTCATGTAAAAATGTGGAAATAAAATTTATTTTCATTTTCCATAGAAAATAGATCTCAATCAAACGAAGCCTAATAGTTTTGATTTTTCTAACCAAGAACCGTTTGGTTCTAGTTCGATTCTAAAACCAAACTTAATTTTTAATTTTAAAATATATTAATTAGTAGAGACCTAATTTTGTATTCTTTGAAAATAACCCATTAATATATTTTGAGCCATTGGAAATAGCCCATTAAATGTGTACACACTAATATTTTGTATTCATTTGAATCATTTCCCTTTCATTCTTTTTCAATTTACGCAACCCCACGATATGCAACACCGCATTTCATTACATCAATGGAAGAGACTCTTTCAAGATCGGAAAATGAAAATTGATTTGTATATTCAAATTATGATTATATTTTATTTTGTTTATTAGTTTCGACTTTTGTGATCTTAGTGATTGATAATTTGAACTTTCTGAATGTTTAATATTTATTTATTTTTATTCAGATATATATTACTAACTTAAGGAAATGATGCAATTCTAAAAATTCAAAAAATGAAACTAGAACCAAATCAATTTAAATCGGAATCGAATGGTTGGATTTCGATTGGGTTCCATATCTTATAAAAAAGGTCATTGGTTCATGGTTCAATTCTCTTGAAGTCATGTCCACCCCTAACTGGGGCCTCTTCAAAACTTCCATCATTTGGTGGTGGCATTTGTGGTGGAGGAGGTCAGCTAAGCCAATGCAAGTCTCAGTGTTGTGCGCGACAATGGTGGCAGAAACCGAAGTTGTATGATAAATGGAAGGCTTTCCGATTTGATTATGCACAGTATTAGGAAATGAAAAAGAATGCACAGTAATTTTGAAAATTAGATATTAAAAAAAAAATGTACCGAGTGTAATTTCCCCAGTAATATTTGTCATAATGGCCTAATAAATTAGGATACAAAAATAGACTAGATAATGTCCTGCAAATAAATGAATAGCAGTTACAACATAGGCGAAAAAACTTATAGAAAGGTGAAAATCTAAGAAAACCCAACAAGTAGTTCTCGCTGGAAACCTTCATTAATTGATATAAGCACTGCGAATCCTGTCAACAGACCGATAAAGAAAGTGGAGAACCGGATGGAAAATAGCTCGTAAAGGAACCCTAACACACGTGTGCCAACATGAAAGGAATCCAACACAAGTTATCTTCACCTTTTCCCAGAAACGAGAGATCAAATCTTGATCTCTATTGACAAGAATGGCAGCCGACTGCACGTAGGCCGATGCTGCATGCTTAACAAGTTCGTTGCGAATGGAAATGTTGGAAGAATCAAATGCATTAGATGGATCATTATTTACTGCATGCTGTGGTGAAGTGCTTAAGATTATGTCCTTCAAGCTCGTATATCGATGATCTTCAATATCAGAAGAAGAATCCTCGTGGCTGAGTGAGATTGTTGAGTCGAATATGCGTTTAAACGAAGGCGATATCTTCAGTTTGGGTAGTTCTTCATCCATTCCTAGCTACCTAGAAGAACTCATGAAACTTATTGTAATCTCCACAAAACCAGATTAATTTTGGACAAATATGAACAATCTTAAAATAATTTCATTGCAAATCATAAATGGGTTGGAGGGATTTTGTGCTGTGTATGCTATTCTAATGATAATTAGTTGAAAATTAAGATTAACGTGAATTTGGTTGAATAGGAGGCAAATTTTCAGATTGTACTGACAAGTGGCTTACCTTTGAGAAACACAAGTTCATTGGCTATCCTAGGATCAAGGACATTGAACCGGACAATAGCAAAATTTATGATAATTTAAGACGTTGTAACGTTCCTATTTACAAGCGTGGGATATGTTTAATAACACTTTGACCTGTGCATTTCGAGGCTAGATCTGCTGTCAACTTGAGGTTGTTTGTCTCCTCAATTCTATTCACAATTTTAAGGTGTCAAAAATTTAGAATATCGCAAAAATAGTTGTAGCGAGCTTTAATAAGATTTCGACACGTCAAAATTGTTATAAATTGTCAAAAAAGCTATAGAGAGCTTTCGTAAGATTTCGACACATCGGATAAGTTAAGGGTGTGTTTGAGCCACATTATTTTGGAAGAATGTATTCTGAATTAATAGATTGATGGAGAATTTGTGATTGAAAAAGAAGGAAAAGTTATTGATGTGATGAAAAATATTATTTGATTGAAGAATGTGTGGTTGAAAATGAATAGAAAAATGAGAATGAAAATTTTAATGTGTACCAAACATGGGCTTAATCACACTTCTCTTTGATCTTCTAACAAACTCCCACATTTGACACTATAGCTTATCAAAATCTTCGATGGTCCAAGCCGAAGAAGAAAAAGAAAAAACTTCTAGTTGCAATATATATTTATTAATGACCAATGCACAAGGAAGCCGATTCGTTTGAATTATTTTTCTGTTGTGTTGGTATTTGGGTGAGGCTACAAACCACTAGACTACCATAATTTGCTTGGTTATTATCTAATTAACTATGATTATAAATAATGGAATGTTACATTTTTAACTAATTACGAGATTTTCTAACCAACAAATGTACCGTCCTAGTTGAATTTAGTATTTGACTAATTCATGTTAATGTAAACATTGTAAGAAATTCACAAACTGCAAAATCATAAAATATAAATCCCGAGAATCAAGTTAAATGACATGAAAAAATGGGAAATAATATAAAAATAAAAATAAATTAAAAAGCTCATTTGATTTATGTTTTAGTTTTGAATTCATTTTCAATTTTCTATTTTAAGAGTTTTTATAAAATTGATAAGAATATATTTGGTTTGTTATTTTGAAAAATTATTTCTCAAAATAAAAAAATTAGAAAATACTTTTGGTTTAAAATTTTGAGAAATTATTTTATGACATTGTATTTCATAAAACTTGATTATTAAGTAAAATAGAACAATTTTATATCAATATGTTATCCAATATTATATACATTTTAAAATTGGTATATCTTACAATATTTTTTCCACTAAAAAAATAAAATAAAAATAAATAATAAATTGAGTTGACAAAATATTAAAAAATAAAAATTAATGATATGTGTTCATTCAAATATTTTTTTTTTCAAAATTTTTATGCAGATAACCATTAAAAGTTTGAATTTTTTTTTTTATTATTTAATCATTTACTTCCCATATTTTAAGTGCTCGTTCTCCAAGAAAATATTTAAGACATCAAAAACGCATTTTGAATTTATATTATAAATTTTGCCCTTTTCGGAAATATCAAACTAAGGGTGTGTTTGACCCACATTATTTTGGAAAAATGTATTCTGAAATAGTAGATTGATGGAGAATGTGTGATTGAAAAAAAAAACGTTATTGATATGATGAAAAATATTATCTTATTGAAGACTGTGTGGTTGAAAATAAGTAGAAGAATGAGAATGTAAATTTTAATGTGTACCAAACAGAGGCTAAATAAGTTTTAAAAGTTTTGTAATACTGAAAACTGAAAAAAACTTGAGAACAGCAAATCAAACGGACCAAAATATTTAAAAATATGAAAGATGAAAAGTATTCATAATATATTTCTATCTACTTAAAAGAATACTTTTAATTTGCAGAACATCTTAACTCTTAAACAAATTCAAAATTTATGTTTCATATTTCAGTTTAAAAATTATATTAATATGAGACTTTCAATCTGACAATGATCCACCACTTGAACCATCGAGTCGAGAATTGAACCATCGCCCCACTGACCCAATGCTTCAATCAAATTAGTGACCACATCAAGCATATAAACTCTTGAGTTGAACTGCAAATGTAATTCTTCTGCCAAAAAAAAAAAAGTGAAAAACTACCAAGTGGAACAACAAGAGCAATATTTTTGTGAAAAATGGGTACCGTTAAGAAAAGGAGATTTGTGCTAAATCTTTAAAACCTCGTAAAGGATAGGACTACGATGGTTTATTTCAACTTCAATTGTTAAGTAGAATTCAACACTTCAAGCATATATGCTAATTAAATGAAGATTGAGGTTTGTATTTTCATGATCATAAATTGAGAAGAAGCATAATACATCTTATATGTACTACTTTCTGTATAAAGCATAAGCATTTCACAAGAAGAGAACCAAATTCTAAGCTAAATCATTGTCACTCCATCATTCATAAATGATTTCATGGACATTTTCATTGTTTAAAGATGGACTTGCTTTCGATATCCATCTCACCTGATGCACTTATCAGCCTACCGGCATATTCTTATAATCTACGGAGGAAAAATGATACATTAACCATTTCATGTATTCTCATCAACCCGTAATCTTCTTCAGCAATTCCTACTTCCAAAATGGACTACGCGCAGCTCTTGTTCAAAGTGTTCCCACTTTCCACCCATACATACTATAGTATACACTAGCTTTAGAGACTTTCAAAATCAAAATGTACTACGAAATAATGGAAGTTACTTGACATGTTTATTTCATTCATATAATCTCAATATAAGAAGGCTAATCCTAAAGTAGTCCTAAAAGTAACATACTAGAGCAAAAACATGTAATATTATAGATCAAATCGACAAAACAACACCTAAACTAACTGTATTATAGAATATCAGCCATCACGTAGATACAATTCACAAATGGCGGCAAGAGACAGCTAACGACCATCCCATAGATACCCTGTATTCACTTCTATCAAGACATACGTATAGGAAGCACGCAACTTAATTTCAATTTATGATGGAAATCCTTCTTTTAGCTGTTTACAGGCAGTTATGAAAGGAAACTTCAAACAATTCATTTGATTCATTATAAACAGTCACGTCGTTGCCTTGCGCTTGTGTATCAACTTTAGAAATATGATCATTTGAGTTATAAGAAAAAAGAACAAGATCCAGATAACATTAAGTTCTGAATAATTTCTGTCCAGCACTCATTTTATAAATAGTAAAGTACTTTAATACCAGTATTTCCTTGAAGCAACAGTGTTTTACAAATCTTACTTCCAGAATTTGAACAGCACATTTAAGAAGAAACCTCCGGAGCTCTGCTTTTTGTTCACCTTTAAGCCTTATATTGCATATCAGTCAGCCTCAGTTTTACCTGACCTGTGATATAATGAGTATCCCAATACCTCATCCTTTCTCCTTCATTTCCATGGATTTCAACAAAAACTGAATCTCCTTTCTTCTTATATTCGAATTCTGAAATATCCTAGAGCCCCTGAATTTGATTAAATCAACTCAAAGGCATACTAGTCTACCATTCCAGGAATGTTAATCTCTAAGTCATTTATTAGCATGATAGACACATATTTGAGACTTAATCTGATGCAGAATAGTCTAGCTCTAGCTCAAAGGCATGCACAGTTTACGTGTCACAAATGTAACTCACTGAGACATTAGGCAGTTTTAACATGTAATATTCCATATTTAAGCAGCTTCATGCATTAATCGGTTTTCAATTATTGTTCCTTAGTATAGCACCGTAAGTACTTTCATTCCGACATAATAAATATCACAATTATAAACCTCTACAAACTAAACACATTATCTTCTCATCAATCACCATTTCAAGAAAATTAGTAGAGAAAAAAGAAATGATCATTATCTCAACCAAAATCTTTAGAAAGCAAATAAGAAATCCTTAATTGCAGGAACTAAATCTAAACAAATATCCTCATCCCCCGTCATTAAGACAAGATCAACATTTGCTTGAACTACAAATGGAATAAACTGAATAACTTATATGAGGCTCCCTACCAGGCATAAGCTGACTCAATAGGGAAATCCACCAGTTAGAAACTACCTGAGAAGCCTCTACTACGGGCCAGGCCCTTCATATATGTATAGAAGAAAAAAAGAGCATGTGTCTTTTAGGGGCCAGCTGCAGCACTTCCATATAGATTTACCGGATTGTAACAAACTTATTTGTACCATGTTTCGCCCAGTAACTCTTCAGATCAATCGGGTTAGAGAAATTATAATCTTCTGAAGCAAGTTTCTCCAAGACCTTCTTAAATGCACCAATACTCATCTTACGCCCCGCTATCCTTGCACCACGACGCTTAGTACTCATAGGCAAGGGATACAGAGACATTCCAGTCGTACAGCATGCAGATTGCCACCCACCAGAGCCCCACCTATAACACTGCTGTGGAGTCCCAGTGCACGAGCAAACTGGTATAGGAATTCCAGAAATATCCATATTGATTCCATTGATCACGACTTCTGCCCGTTTCTTGGGAGCCCTCGTCCGGACCGAAGGGCTAGACTCTTCTCTAGGAGCCCTAGGAGCTCTAATCCTAGGTTTTTTCTCTTTGGCAGGAGACTTTGGCATTTTCCCACCTCCCCTCTTCTTAGCAAGAGCAACACCACCGCCACCGTTATCTCCCTCCTTACTTACCTCTTCCATCTGAGGTATGAAATTTACATTTTTTGTTATATTAATTTGCTGGGGCATTTGGATGGAATGAGCTGATGAAGTCTCGGGTGAAAGTCCATAATTCAGTTGATAATAGCCATGGTGTTGGTTCACGGGCAAGTTATTGACATACTTTTCTCTGCCGTGATTCATCCAATTCTCCCTTGTATAGTCGACGGGAATGTGGGACTCAGAAAAGCCACCAACGCGATGGTGATGGTACGGCCCGCCACCGGAGGGCGGGACTCGGTGTTGATCGTGAACATCACCACCAAAAAGGGGCCTTTCAGCCATAGATGACATTAGCTGGAGGCCTAAATGGCTTTTGAGTGGGGTGGTTGCTCTCTCAAGAAACCCCCAATTCCTCAAATTCATACTACCATTTCCGTCCATCTTTATTCTTCCCAAACTACAGAATCACTAAACTGCGAAACAACGAAAAAGCCTCAAAATTCGGCACATGAATGTGTATACCAGGAATTCCAAACTGCAAATTTAGTACATTTCACAGTCCAAATTACAAACCCTACAAAAACCGCACAAGAATATACAAGTATCAGAAGACAAATCTGCCCATATACTCTTTCAGAAAATGCAAACAGACCACAAATCCAAAAAACCCACAACGGAAGAAATGCACAAATTTTGGGTTTCTGAACTCAGATCTGTGGGGAAAACAAATTTAGAACATAATTTAAATTAATCTAAATAAGTAATATAAAGGTTTCCCCTAACAAATGTAGTAAAAAACATAGATAGAGAGAGCTTACAGAGACAAATGAAGGTCGGCCGTATTAGGGTTTGTTTTGCCTTTTATCGGATTGTAGCTAGCCCTTTTCCCTGTGAAGGAAATGGAGGTTTTGGTGTTGGATATGGGAAATTGCACAAATAAAGAAAAATAACTAATGTCATGCTCATGCATGAGGACACATGTCACACTCTCGTGAGGCCTCATGATTCTCATTGTAATTTTTTTTTTTTTTTTTATTGTAAATGGTAAGTCTATTAATGAATGAAAATTATATCCTTACCATCCTAAAGATTAAAATTATTATATCCATAATCCTTCTCCATAAATATGTGGCTTTAGTTCTCGATAACATACACACAAGACTATTAACTTTTATTCTTTCTTTTATTTTTCTCTCTAATTTATAACACGTTATCACTATGATTCTTTTAAAATCAAACTGAATTAGTTAGAAAGTAATGATTTTTATAAGTACAATAATTATCTGTCGAACGTACCAAAATTAATTGTTAAGATGTAAATTTTTTTACCAATTCACACATCTAATTAATGTTTCTATAGTAGTTAATGGAATTAAGCAAACACATCGATAGAGGATTTATGCATAGCCAATGGAATTAAGCAAACACATCGATAGAGGATTTATGGTTAGCCGTTCTAGTGTTTGTTTTACTGTATGTATAATGATTATTTTACTAAAGCATGCACGTATGAATCATGATTATTTTATTGCACTATAAATCATGATTAGTTTGTGTGTAAATCATATATGTATCAATATCCTATTTGTATATCATGCTTGCATGAATTTTATGTAAATTTGACGAATACATTGTTTATACATCTATTTGGCTAATCAATGATGAAATCAAATTATCTACGATAA
The DNA here is from genome assembly GCA_903798385.1 of Fraxinus cuspidata. Lineage (NCBI taxonomy): Eukaryota > Viridiplantae > Streptophyta > Magnoliopsida > Lamiales > Oleaceae > Fraxinus > Fraxinus cuspidata. The sequence continues at coordinate 11,145 of CAIGRP010043517.1, forward strand.
TATTTCAGCAGAATAATATATATTATTCTTAAAACAAATTAATTTTCATAAATATTCCAGAAATTATTGTATGTTAATTTTTAAATGAAATAATTTTCATCAATATTCCAAAAGAATATTCTAATATTGTTGAAAATTAATATTATATTTGCATTTTTTGTTGCTCCTGAAGAAATACAAGTTCACACATACAATATTTAAAATAACATTGTACTATTACTCTTTAAAAGTATAAAATAATACATATTTGTATTCTTGAATATTATAATACTGCCTTTGTGAAGAATCACAATTCTACAAATATTACATTCTGTTAAAAAAACATAATCTTGAATAGTTAATGTTTCTAAATAATAGTTTGTTATTGCTCCAAAAGTAACATAGACATTTTAATTAATATTCAATAAGAATATTACCTACTCTCAAATAGGCAAATTAAATACGATACAATCTAAATTATATCTTTACTCCTAAAGAGTAAATTCTTATAAAATATATTATAATAGTATTTGATTGATTTTTATGAATATGAATTATAATTTTCAATATTTCAAAAAAATATTGACATATTGCTTTTGAAGGAATAATAATAAAATATAATATGTTCTCGAAATAGTACATGTTTCGAAGAATGTATCAATTTGAATTCATGTTTTTCTTGAAAACATATAATTGATGTCACGATGAAGATGATTAGTTTGACTGCCTGAATGATATATGATTATATAATATTTAATCATATTATTCGAAACCAATTAATTAAATAATATATTATATTGAATCAAAAATTCAATTTGACTTTATTATTTGACATGACCAATTGGACCATCACAGATCAATAGTGATACAAAATTAAAATTTCAAATAGATATTCAACGAAGAACTAGAAGATTCTTCAACCCAATGAAATTCTATACGATGTTTGTTCTCTTTTATGAAAATAAGTCATCGCTAGCTAAATAGGGATTGAATTCCCTATATTTCTAAAATTAATTAGGATATATATGGGCCCCATCACCCTCCACATTAACTATCAAAATATTATTTGTATCTAATAGATTTGATAAAAATATTAGACGATTCCATGGTGTTCATAACTTGAAGTTTGTGAAATTGCTGATCAAATTATGGGTATAAATTTTAAATTATACAATCAAGATTGTGCATTGTTGATACTAGTGATCCTAAATCTCAACTTTTTAATAAGTATTAGTTGAGATGTCGATAAATGGTTAACACTATTATTTGTTAAATGTTTCAAATTAATTTAATTGAAAACAAAATACTTCTCATTTTCGTTTACGAAAAGTCATTACACATCATGCCAACATCACGGATCTCCCAATTATAACTTGATTTATAGTCAAAGCAAAATTGATCAACCACAATACATTGAGATGAAAAGTAAAGAATACTGAAAATAAATGAGTAGTTTAAATCTTTATCTCAGATGAATGATATTTTATAATGAGGTTTGTTGATTGTTAATTTGATTAGACAATTTTCTCAGAATTAGGGGAAATAATTAAGAAATTAGAAATAATGTACAAATGCAACATTATCTAAATCCTCATAAAATATAATTCGAACCGAAAGTTCGAAAGATAATTATTTAGATGTATTTACGATCAAAGAGATCAATAATATTTCACACACCAACTTCAAATGCTCCAAATCAAATTAACATCATTGGTGATAATTAGTTAATATTATATTTGATAAATATATAATACGTTTGAAGTGTGATGATATTGATTTAAATAAAAATGGAGCAATTAATAAAGATAATCTTATTTAGGAGCACGTACACTTTTGGAAAGTATATAGAGATAACAAAATGTAAAACCCCAAAAGAAGTTCAGGTTTTTTATATGTTGAATATTGAGATATTTCAATAAATTATGTCAGTATAGAAATAAATAGAATCGAAAACAAAAAGTTATCGACAACACTTTCACACATAATGTACTGTATCATATTATGAATAGTGATGAATCAAAATAATTCGTTGAAACATATCAATCAAAAATATGATTGGCCAAATAAAATGACGTAATCTTATCAAATTTGAATTTATTATAAAAACCTGAAGTTTCTAGACTTATAGTCCAAAAATTTAAATGTGTACACTTGTGTGAAAAAAGGAAATGAGAAAGAGTAAAGTCACAATATGAAATGTACAACTCTTTACGCGACGACTTTATAAATAGATAAGTTATCATGTG
>CAIGRP010043521.1:0-11058 GCA_903798385.1 Fraxinus cuspidata
CATATCAGGGTAGTCTTTTCTTCACTTTTTTTCACGCCCCATATATGCGAATTTAAGATTAAAAATATTGAGGACATTGCCTAGTTTAAGTTTGGGGGTGAAAAACATGAGTTTTCATTTTTTTTATTGTGTTTTTGTGTGTTTTTATTGATTTAGTAAAAAAAATTAAATAAGAAAATAAAAATAAAAGACAAATATTTTTGTTTTTGTGTGTTTGTGTGAGTTAGTTGGTCTGGCTGGCAATGACGAGTATATTGAATTGTGAATTGATATTTGAATGGTGAATAAGTTGTATAATTAGATTGATTTCTACTTTTCCATATGAAATTTGATATATATTGAGCACATGAATTAAGTTAAGCATTGTGTAGGAATGAGTTGATTTCATAATTGAATAGGTTGAAATAGTGAACCATAGATGCTGAACCCAAAATCACAAAATTTTACATTCTTAGACCAAATTTTGAATAGTTTGCGGATGATTTCAATGTTGTAGGAAGATGGTGAGATAAATAGGGATTCCATGTGCGAAATTAAAAATCTTGTGTGGATTGTCTAAGGTCAATAGGATGACATTGGGTGAAAATCTCAAGTTANATTTAGAATAGTTTGGGGGGATTTCACTGTTGTAGAAAGATGTTGAGATAAATAGGGATTCTATGTGTGAAATTAAAAATCTTTTTGTGGATTGTCTAAGGTCAATAGGATGCAATTGGATGAAAATCTCAAGTTAGATGTCGTCTTACTTGAATTGGTGTTAAATAAGGGATATTGTACTAATCAAGGCATAAAAAAATATTTTATTAGAAAATTTCTCTTCGTAGCCTTTATGACTCGAGCAATTAAGCCTACAAGGGTCTTTAAAACTCGATGCCCTATGGTCATCTGACTTGAAAGTCATCGGTCGAGAGCTTGCTACATGGGTCATTTAGAAAGTTTAAGGGAGAGAATGCTTCAAATAAAGAAAAAAAGTTACTCATATAAAAAAAAAAAAACCAGAAAAAAACAGGTGTATAAAACAGAAAATGCACTAAGTGCCTTGGTTAAGTCTCAACACTTGTTTAAGAAAATTTGACTTTTGATAAGAGATTGTTAGCCTAGTTAAACCTAGAGATTGAAGCAATCAAACTTAATGGATAATCTTTATTTATTGAAATGTTGAACTGCAATTGATGAAATTTTGCCAAATTAGAGATGTAAGGATTAAAAAAATACAACATTAGTTCACACACTGACAAAGAGTGAAAAGAATAAGTTTGGGGGTGTGTGAATTTTACGAGTGATGAAAGGATATATACGACCATTAAGGTTCGGAAATTGAAACAACTTATGAACGCATAATGCTATACTTAATTCTTCACAAACACACACACGTTGATTTTAGGTTGGAAAAGTGGATTTTAATTTCTGTATTATGATTTTGAAGCTGTGCATAGATTTATTTTTATAATTTCAATCCCGAGATAAACAGTTAGGTTAGCTAACTAAATCTTATTGCTTTACTTAATTGACTTGCCACCAATTAGGTAATTAGCATTATTTGTTTGTGTGTTTGTTTGTTGGTTTTAATTTTGTTTGAGGACAAACAAATATTCTAGTTTGAGGGTGTGATAAGTGTATTTTATACATTTATTTGTGACCCTAAATCATGATATTTTATTGTCTTTGTGATTAAATTCTATCTAATTTATGTTATATTATGTTTTGTAGGTACAACTTTATGTTTAATGAAAAATTAGAGAAAATAATGCAAGGCGAAAAAATGGCAAAATTCAAAGGTAATTTCTGTGTAGATAAATTATATATTATATGGATTGGAATTAAAAGGGTTTCAATAGAATTGTATTGAAAATTTTAATTGAGACCCAAATTAAATTAAATCTAGATATATAACCCTAAACTTAGAAAGAAAAGTGGGAGATTATTAGAATACACATACACGGAAGGACAGGAAAAAGAGGAGAAGAATAGCCGCAGGAAAGAAGAAAAGAAGGGAAAAAAAGAGAGAGAAAGAGGTAGAGAAAAGAGAAAAAAAAAGAAGAAGAAAGTCAAAGGCAGCAAGAACAAGAAGCAAAAAACGGAAGAGAGAGAGAGAGATAAAGAAAAAGAAAGAAAAGGAAGAAGAAAAGAAGAAAACTGCAAACACCGGAAAGTGAGAGGTCCACTCATGAGGACAATGGAAGTTTATGGCTTTCACTGCTAAAATTAAAAGTGAATCTGATAAGGATATTGAAAAAGTTAAGGAAGTAGATAGTGGTGAATAATTTAAGGAAGATTCTGAACAAAATGAAGAGATTCCTGATGCTAATCAAAAATTATTTGAGGAAAGTCTTTAAAAATTTAGAATGTAAATAAAATCATGCTTAAAAAGGTCAATAAACTTGAGCTAATTAGAGAAAATTTATAGCCGACCTTTAGGAGTCTGCCTTATACCTCAATAAACTAGATACTGTGAATCAATCCCTAGAGTTTAAGATTGAGGATCTTACAATTGAACTTGAGAAGTCCTCTAGAAGAGTTAGTGAGCTGATCGATGATAATGAAAAATTAGAAATCCAGGTTAAGAACCTTCTAAGCTAACTTGAACTTTCCAATTCTCAACTTCTTGCTTTCTCTGGTGGATCTCAGAAACTAGACAATATTTTAGGGTTGAACAAATCTGTTGAGAACATGAGAGGTTCTAGGATATAAGCAGATCAATCATAATAGGACTAGTACTTCCAAAACTATTTTTATCCCTTCTACCAACCATCCTATGTATATTCCTAATCATGAACTCAAGAACAAGGATACCACATGATAAAGACCTACAAGACAGCATAGGACCTACCAACCAAGGAATGGATATCAGTGACTACATAACTTTGGACCTAAGTTGATCACTACTTGCTTCAATTGTGGTGAGTTATGACATATAAAGCCTAGGTGTAATAAATACTTGAATAGATATAGAAATCAGAATTTCAGTAAAGTTAGAAATCGAGATTTTGATGCCCGAATTGACTTCCTCACTAATCAAGTGAGTCATTTGACCAAGTTAATTATACAATTGACTCAAAATAAGTTTTCCACTATACAGGTTTACGAATTGACTTCCTCACTAATCAAGTGAGTCATTTGACCAAGTTAATAACATAGTTGACTTGGAAAAAGTCTTCCACTAGATAAGTTTGGATTAAAAAAAAGTGATCTGAAAAATTTTGAAATTGATCTAGTGTTCTTAAAGGTAAAAGTGTTTATATACCTAACTGATTAGTTGTTTTTGATGTATGCATATGCTTATTAATTGTGATTTATTCACTATTGCACATATCTCATTTTTATTTTGTTTTGCTTTTTAAGTAGTTTGTTTTTTAAAAAAATAATAATTATAAAGTAATTTTTGAAAATTTGAAAAAAAAAAAAAATCATTAGCAAGATATATGATTTACTTGAACAAGTGTTGTTATCAAGTATGAGTTTAATTGATGTGTTGTAGCATATTTTTCATTTGTTTTTAGGTTATGTAGAGTACTTAATATAGGTTTTTTCATATACTATGTGCGCTGCACACACTATGATCTTGTGAGTGAGACCGCGTGTGTGGGGAAGGCCGTCGTCTGTTAGTAAGGTGTCATTGAACATGAATTTATCTTAATTTAGTAAACCTAAACTCTAGTATATCCCCCTAAAATAAAATAAAAAATTTGTTTCGTCTTATTCTCTTTTTCGAAGCCTATTGACTCAACAATTAAGTTCGAGAGATTTCTCATAACTTGATACCTTATGGTCAACTAATTTGGAATAATCAGCACAAAACTCATTACAAAGGTCATCTTAGTTGCTTAATGGAGAAAAATTTGCACATAAAATGTAAAACAATTGAAAAGAAAAATAGAAATTATGCGAAAATGTATATATGCTTAAAGTCAGGGGAGAAAAGATTAATATACATAAAAAATGAGCTTATTTATAAGTCCTAATATACGTTATTGGTTTGACTTTCATTAATAAGAAATAGACTTATTTAATAGTGATGTTTGACATGTCATTTATCAAAAATTTAATGTTTGGAGTCTTGATCACAAAGAATTAGTAGCACTTTACACATTAGTCACTTATACAATTTACTCCATTTAGACTTGAATTGAGTATGTGGAAAAGTTTACTAATTATTGATTACACTTGTGCATGCTATCAACCGTATCTTTGACTTATTATATATTGTTGATATAGTTCCCTTCATCATTTATGATAAAAAAAAAGGGGGGGGGAAGAGATTTTGGCAATTAGATGACGGCATTTTAATTTTAGTAATAAAATTTTATGCATTTTAGTTTTATGCAATAAAGGGGAGATTAGTATTGGGAGTTTTGCTTTATTGAGTGTTTTAACTTTTTTAAGTTTTGATGTTTTGTAATATTAATGTTTCAGTTGGTGTTTTGATTAACATTGGTACTACTTCTCAATCAAGCTAACATATTTGTGATAATTTGTTTCAATTGTTATAGTTATGTATCACATGCTTTTACATTTAGCATCTGAATTGTTGATTTCAAAAAATAGGTTTGACAAGGAATGCAAGAAACAAACATTCGATTTCACTTTGCGTTTGGGTATATTAGTTTGTTTTTACTTCCTTGACTTGTATTTTATAGATTTGTCATAGAATGCCAAAAGGGGAGGTTTAGGTTTTTAGTTTATTCTGTAGACAACATGATTATTATAAAAGAATATGATTGTTATAAAAGAGTTGTATAATTCAAGGAGTTTTTGGAGGGTTGTATATATAAATTATGAGTCTTTTGGTTCGAGTATGGAACAAGGAGAAAGAGTTGTCGAATTTGCGCTAAGATGTTGGCTTAGCTGATGCTCGAGCGGAAAAAGCAGAATCATTGCCACTCGCCTATCGCTCAAACGACATACATTTCGCTCGCCTATCACTAATGTCCGATTGAGGGATGGTGTTTTTCAAGAAGCCCTAGTTTGGGTTTTCAAGATTTCTATCTATCATATACTATTCAAATACCTCATATTATAAATATCAAATGCCCAATATGTTTTTGGTTTGGTTGATCATTATATTAAATTTTTATAACATCATTCTAAGATCCAAGAACATATTCAAATATTGAGATTAAGCATTTGATTCTTGAGATCAATCAACCACTAGTTGGAAAAAACATTAAATTCAAATAATCCAAAACACTCACTTCCTAGATATAATCCAGAAGGTGCTTTTTCAATAGTTTTCAAAGGTTACTGAAGATTAGAGATGTTGGATCAGAAGTATAGGAAGAACAAGATGTTCTTGGTAATCCACAAGAAATAGATAATTATATAAGATCGGGAGAAGGTGTAAGTAGAGCATGTTCCACCAGGTCCTGAAGATTGTAGAAATTAGTTCAGCGAGTCTAGTGGGTTTTTTTATGATGGATCATACTGTAAGTTCTAATTGTCTAGAGTGAAAAATGCTAGCTTGGTCCCAGATTTTACCTAGGTAGGCCCCGTTTGAGCCACATTACTTTTCATTCTTATTCTTCTATTTATTTTCAATTACACATTTTTCAATAAAATAATATTTTCTATCACATCAATAAGTTTTTCTTATTTTTCAACCACATATTCAACATCACATCTAACAAAAAAATGCATTATTGGGGAAAAAATTGCACCAAACATGGGCTTAATGTGTTCTATGTCATCAATTATTTGTGTAGTTTACATTATTAATTTCATTCAAGCCAGCAATTCAACATAGAGTAGTTAATTCACGTGAAATGAATCTAGAGTAATTAATTATTGTGATTTGTTGTAATATTAATCAATGATAATTTTTAATTCCTCATTATTCCCCTATTCACCCCCTCTAGGTGATTTTAGAGTCGAACTAATAGCTCTTAAATTTAAAATTACTTCAAAAATTTACATATTGATAATTTTGGATGGGATTTTTAGGGATATTTAAATGTAAATTGATGAGTGTGCTTTGTTTACTTGCGTAGTTTGCTCGATATGAAGTTTTTTAAGTCATATATTATTATTTTTGTATATTTATGAGTTTCAAGACGAAATTCCTAAGCTTGAGATACGCTAATGAAATTAGAAGCGAAAACGTGTGTCTTGCTTAAACAATTCTAAAGCAAGAAAAAGCTGAATGGGAGGATTTTGGAGAGGAAATTTCTTGCTTAAGCAAGAATATTCGGTGCTAGATTCGCCCCTGATTATTGGGGAAAATTTTGCACCAAACATGGGCTTAATATGTTCTCCGTCATCAATTATTTGTGTAGTTTACATTATTAATTTCATTCAAGCTAGTAATTCAACATAGAGTAGTTAATTCAGATGAACTGAATCTAGAGTAATTAATTATTGCGATTTGTTGTAATATTATTCAATGATAATTTTTAATTCCTCATTATTCACCTATTCACTCTCTCTAGGTGATTTTAGAGTCGAACTAATAACTCTTAAATTTAAAATTACTTCAAAAATTTACATATTGATAATTTTGGATGGGATTTTTAGGGATATTTAAATGTAAATTGATGAGTGTGCTTTGTTTACTTGCGTAGTTTGCTTGATATGAAGTTTTCTAAGTCATATATTATTATTTTTGTATATTTATGAGTTTCAAGACGAAATTCCTAAGCTTGAGATACACTAATGAAATTAGAAGCGAAAACGTGCGTCTTGCTTAAACAATCTAAAGCAAGAAAAAGCTGAATGGGAGGATTTTGGAGTGGAAATTTCTTGCTTAAGCAAGAATACAAAATGTATAGGTCCTTCTCTTAAGAGGGAATTGAACTTCTTTAGCCAGAAAAATAGGCCATATTTGACTTTGTGGGCTGATCCGCGACTCCAATAGCAAATTTTGGTATATTTTTGGGCGTGTTTAGGTTTAAAAACCTTCCTCTATAAATATTGAACACACTATTCAAGAAGAGATTTATGGCCAGAAAAACACGATGCAAAGAAATTGAATTTTTCTCCAAAATTATCATTCAAGCTTCAAATTTAAGCTAATTCGATTAAGTTATGTTTAATTGATTTTCTAGCTCGATACAAACCTAGTGAGAATGATATTCTACTCATCCTTTATTACTTGTGTACCATATATACCTTGCACTTGCCTGTTTCAAGTAATTGCTAAAACAAATTAATTTACAAATTGTAATACTTCATTGGAATTCGGTTTCAATCACAGAATTGCGAAATACAAATTAAAGTCATTTTAAATATAATACAAAATAACAAAATTGATAAGAAAGATTTTCATTTTATTTAAAAGATCCGAAAAGGATCCCATACCTTTACGCTTTTTGTTAGTGTTCAACGCTGATACTTCCTCTAAAGTGGATAGCCAAGAAACATAGAAATTCCATTCACATAACACTATCATGAATCTCAACATAATTATCATTTAAATGTATTAAAAATTCATGTTAGAAGCATTAAATGAAGAAGTATTAAAATATCCAAATACAAGAACAAGAAGTCTTCTGACATTTACATTCATATATGCATCAGTATAGTTTTATTTTATTTTATTTTTTCACTATATTTCTTTTTCCTTTTTTCTAACATAATACAAACATATCTGTCTCTCTGACTGCTTCAAATAAAACAAAATAAAACCATATAATATTTTCTTCAGTGAGTTAACTTTTAGAAGCTCAGGTATTGTGCTTGCATGAGTGGTTAATCTAACATGGAAAACTGATTTCTTCTTGATCATCCTCCATAGACAGAAAAACTTCATCCAGATAAGAGAGCTGATCTCCATCACCATCTGTTTCGCAGAAATTGATCCCGTCACAGCTTATATTTGCTTCATGAACTCGGCATAGAACCCATTCATCTAAATCCTAAATCGATCAATTAATAGAAAAATAATCAATTGAGCATAGTAACAAATTATAATATCGTGATTCAAATGGAAAACCTATGAAAAACTAAGCAAGTATTAACTTTTATTTTAAATCATTTAATCGAAGTGCTGATACATAGTTTTTCATAATCTGTGGTGGAGGGATTTGAACTCAGATGTTTTGTGTACAAAGGCGTCCCATGTATTAATTTTAAATATACATATTTTTTTAACATAAACCAAAGAAATGTTTTTCTAAACAAGAAAAATTAATAGTTTTCTTACTTGGATATGACTTTCTGCTGTTAGGGAAATTTCGCTGAACAAACCATTTTTAAGCAGATGATATTCTTCCATCATCCAATCAGTTTGCTTGTCTGAGCAAACAGCATCAGTATAGAACACAAGATATTTCTTGATTCCTACTTTGTTCCCAGTACTTGTATATATGGCCTCATCGAGGCCAATCTCCTTCCAAAACCCTTTTTCCGTAGATCGGTTTTGCATCTTTCTGCTGAAGAAATACCATTTCCTTTCACTCGTAAAAGCCTTATCTATCGTCCAGAACATGAAAAAATACATTAAAAAAATCATTTAAATACAAGATAAAACATATTTCCTAGTGTAAAAATTGATCAAGAATTATTGTTGACAAGAATATAATTTATATAGATGAAATAATCAAAGACTGTCAAATGAAACTAACCATTTAATTCCCATGGATCGGGTAAAAAACAATCAAGATCAGGGATGATATTGGGGTTGCAGGGCATGCTTGCAGCCTTGTGATAGAGAAAGTAAACAACAAGTTCTTCATCGGTCGGATCAAAGTAGAAACCGGGAGGAAAAATCGATCTATCTCCCATCACTTCAGTAGGCAAGTAAAGAAAACTAGATTCAGTTGCAGAGTAGATTTTCTGAAATATTCTTTCATATATATACAGAAGAAAAAGGATATATAAAGAGTGAAAATCGTATCTGAGAGTTCAAAGTCGGCTGGTAATAGGAGAAAGGTACATTAAACTGCTTTTTTATCAGTAAGTGGAAACATGTTGTGTTTGAAGTAACTTTATTGAACTCTCAATTAATAATTTTTTTTTATTTTTTATTTTCCGATGTATTGATAACATTCGAATCCAAGCTGACAGCTTAGGTCATTAGATTGCGGATCAAGGGAATGACTGCAACAAGATAATGATCATATTGAAAACTCACGTAAGTACTGTTAACCTTTTTAGGCGTGCACACTGCATACTAGATATGGACACATAAAATGTTACCGGAAATGAATAAAAAATAAATTGTCATTCAATTATATTAATGACAAATTAAACTAATTCTGACGGTCATAAACTTGAGTCAACTACTCTATCTAACCTATGTGTTTTGGTGCTCAATTAGTCCTCGTTTATTTAAAAAATAAAAATAAAAAAATATGAAGACCAGTATAATTATGAAAATGGCAGATAGGTTCCTAACTTTTGGAAAACGTAAAAATGGATCAGTCTAATTTAACATACGACCTTGTTTGAGTCCATTTTTCAAAACTTATTTTCAACAACACATTTTTCAATAAAATAATTTTATATGTAAGTCAAAAAAATTTCTTCTTTTTTAACCACACATTCTCCAAAAATTATTATTCTAAAATACATTTTTTCCACAAAATGGAGCTCAAACAAGGGCAAAATAAATCGTTATAGGCATGTTAGTTAAATTTTCAGATGGAAAAAAGTTAAATTATCATGATTTTTAAGTGTAAGTATTTGCTTTGTGATCTGAAAACTTAAATAAATAATAAAATGACATATTTTATTAAATTCAACCAAACTTATTTGTTTTTACTTAACACAGAAAATACTAATAAAAATTATATGAATTATCTGTTCTTTATTTTCTTTATTGAATGACAGTAAAACGTTTCATAAAAATATGTAAAATATAGTTGAAGCTCTAATATTTGTAGTCAATAAATGGATAACTAAATTAAAATTTATGTATAAAATTAATTACATCATAAGATGGTTAATAATTGAACGATTGGACCACTATATTATAATTATCGTAAAGATACATGTTTCAAAAATAAACATGGTCTATGCACCAAACCAAGAGTTCAACCTCTTAGACTTGGTTTGATATTGACGTGTATTTAATAGAATCAGTTATGACTATAACTGTGTTGAGATGCGGAAGAGTCAGATAAATGATAAATATTTGATAACTTTTATTTCAGAATTGCTGCAATTAGAAGAGAAGAAACAATAGCTTATGTGAAAGGCATGTTCTTGGGTTTGTGATTTGGGGCTTTAAATAATTGCATTTTATAGTTCATTTGATAAAATATTACCTAATTTGTTATGTACTGTGTTTAATAGGTAAAACTCACGATTTGATGAAGAATTAGAGAAAAATGGTGAAAATGAGCTCAATTGTAAGAGATTTAAAGTTCGGGGACTAAAGTAAAAATACTCAAAAGTTGTGATGGACATCACGATAAAGATTCGAGAGTGTTATGATTTGGATGAATAAAGATGTCAAATGAATGAAATATAGCCAAAATATTATCACACATCAAGTCTCAGCCGCCTATTTTTTCATTATTTCTTATTTTCGGGTGATGTCTTTTCAATTCATTTTATGTAATTTTATTATAGATATGCTAGGCTAGAATTATTCATGTATTGGATGGATGATGGAGCCTTTTAGTTTATAGCTTTCAATTCAAGAATTGAGTGATTTTAGTTAATTATTGTGTTGTTGATTAAATATGCATTAATTGTGTGTTGTTTGAATTCGTAATCACCATTTAAATAATTTGTTGCCTATTTATATGGTCGGGAGACTCACAATATGTAGAACACTGCATGTTTAATACAAGGGGAATAGATATTAGGAAAAATATTTATGGCACATACAATTGTGCGAAATAATTATGTGATTAAATGAATATTTCTCGTATGAATTCGAACTAGAAATAGGATGAAGTCGGGTTAAGTATAGATTTAATATATTTTGGGAGAGAATATTAGATATTAAAGGATTATTAATTTTCACAAACTTATAAATCAAACTAAATTACATAAGTCAAGAATTGAAACTAGATATCAATGTGTGGATATTAAAATTCAATACATTTGTTAGGTATTTGATATAAAATATATATATATTTTATATCAAATACCTAACAAATATATATATATATATAT
>CAIGRP010043526.1:0-47427 GCA_903798385.1 Fraxinus cuspidata
TTTAGATGAACAAATTGTGTTGACCAAACATGGAGAAGTTCAATGCTTCCTTGTTCGTTGGATAATCGGCCTGAATCTGACTGTACATGGATTACTAGATAGACACTCCAGCAGCTTGACTCAGATTTATTAGAGCTTTATCGGAGTCAGCAAGATCTTCCTTTGCACAATTCTCCTTCCACACATTCAGAGGACACTAGTGGGGACACCAAATTCAGACCAACACTGACACGCTGTTATGTACGTCATAAGAAACTTGTTCAACCTCTTAGTTTATGGTTAGGTGATTGATTGCGGCCTTTTATGATTTATGCACTCAACAGGGTCAAGTTTTTCTCTCACTCCGAAAGAGTTGATACGAACATTATCGAGATTTATTTTTTTATTGTGGATTTTATATTTTCTATTATTGGGCATGTCCATCAAGATTTATTTTTATTGTGGATTTTTATTATTTATGTTTTCTATTAATGGGCTTGTCTTATCGGGTTAGGTTTTAATATTTATTAGATTTTTCATTGAAATTGGAATAGTTAATGAATTGATAAAATTTCGATTGGCAGCGCCCAACGTTTTCCTCCCCCTTTTCCCTGATTTCTCCTCTTCTACTGCTTACAAGTTCTCATTGGAATTCCCAATTATCATACATCACCCAGATTATAAGTTTGAAATAGCAACTGATTTTGCACTAGTAACAAAGAAGATACCCCTTCTACAGAAGATGACTTGAAGCACCACCAAACCCTCCAGATTGCCTAGTGTTTTATATAAAATATAAAAAGAGAAAAATTGAAAAATGAGTTACGAGAAAAGATACCATAGAATCCAATGTCCACAATCTCTTCTTATCTAAAAGGCTCCACACTGCTATCAAGGATAGCCAACAAAGAAGACAAATCTGAAATTTCACTATCCGGCAAATTATGAACAAACTGAAGTTCCAATTTATTGTTGACAGTTAATTGGAACATTTTCTTAAAACAAAAGGTCGTGAAATCTGTGGGCAAAAGCAAAATAACTTCGAGGCAATCTACACCTCTTTCCACAATCAAACGAGTTTGCTACTCCCAGAACTCATTTTGTGAAATAAATGGAAGAAAAAGATCTATATGATGCAAATTTTCATAGGATTCTGGATTAAGTCAAAATATTTCTAGAGTTCCTACCATTTGGGTTCATACCATTATTTGCTCCACATAGTCCTACCCCCATGAGGAAGAATATGTTGAAGGGAATCTCTAGGCCATTTCCCTAACAAAGCCAAGGGATGTGATCTATAGTTCAATTTATAAAATTTTACACCCTCGGTCCCAAACACAATATCGTAATTTGACTTGACACAATTTTGGATGACTTGAAAAAACTGAAGCTTTTTACATTTCTACAAGTTCAACTAGTTGGAAAGTAGAAAAAGGAGGACAAAGTCCAATAGTTTCCCTTCTTCCCTGCCCCTACCCTGTACACAAATCAAAAAGTCACCATCCAACACCACCCGCAAACAACAATCACTATTTTATGACTTTGAAAGGTAAATTAACCTAACACCTCTCCAAAAATGTCACCTCCAATTACGTACTAACTTTGTAATTTATTACAAGGAAACGTGCTTAAAGTATAATGCAATACTTGCCAATTGAAAGGGAAATAAGGCTGAGATAGTTACTAACTTGAGATTGCTATGTATTAAGGAGACAACATTTATGTCCACCCATGTAGATGATATGAAAACCTTTTCATGGGTTCTAACACAATATTGATATCCGTTGAATTTTTTATGAGAAAGAAAATCTATACTTTACCGTTCAAACATGGTTATTGACTTCCGAATGTCACTGACCGTGCATTGTCAACAGCTTTCTTTGCTTGGGACAATTTATTTTTACCTAGGGCTGGATTGTGAATTTAAAACATAAGGCAGATTTAGCTTTCCAGGAGTAAAAGGCATTTAAGGAGATCTAGATTTCATACCTAAGATTAGAAGTAAACAGTTTTAGTTCAAGAGTTCACATCAACAGACGAATTTCAACGATGATTGTCCAATATAGTCTTTTGAAAGCTTTTAGTAGCATTTTCCTTTTATTCCTTACGGTCTGTTGTTTCATGTGAGGGGTATGGGCTGGCCGTTCCAAGAAACACTGGAGTCTTCCTTTATACAGGAATAGCTTCAGCAGCAATCCCCAAAGAACCCAGGAAATGTGAACTCAAGAAGAAGAAAGATTACGTTGCAATTAACCATTCAGAATAATTAAAGGCTCCAATATAACAACTGTTGATTAGAAAGTGCATAATGGAAAATTCCAGGATAGCGTTAAGCTCGAGTCACTATATCTTTTGGACTACCAGCTGAGGTACAAATTTAGCTGCTTTTCCTAAATTGTGTAAACTCGAAAATAAAGACAAGTACCTACAATCAAAGAAGTAAATATAGTGATATTAAAATGACTAAGGTGGCAGAGGATTGCATGTAAAGAAACTATACCTCTCCATCCAAACCTCGTACAGTTACACGGTACACCACAGTCACACTTCCGTTATCAGCAAATATAACATCACGTATTTCTCCACACCAACCTGCAAAACAGTGTTAGACTCCTTTTATTATGGTCCTATATATTTTCCTCGTGTTCAAATGTGTGGTTAGCATATAGGGAAGTTTTTGTGGGAAAGAACATCATCATACTATGTTCGAGGGGAGAGAGTAGGAGGCAGAACAGATATTGATGTTGGAAAATTCTATCACAAATAGGACAAGGAATTATTTCTTGTTTAGATTAGGATTTTTTATTTGTTTAGGTTTTTTATCCCTAGTTTATAAGGTTTTAATTACTTATCTTCCTTCAGCTATTAGATTAAGAGAATATTTTACCTACATAAACAAAAGCTTTTTAATTATTTAAAAAAACCAATTCAATACAATAAATTATTTTCTACAAATTTTTGAGTTTTTCAACTTTATTCTTATTTCAAGAATTCAAATTCAGCTTTTGCACAAAATATTTTAGATGTAAATATTTCTAAATGTGTAACCATGACTCCTATTTCCATTGTCACCGAGGGTGGTAAATGGGCAGGTTGGGTTGGATCCAAGCAGCTTCAGATATTAGTACGAGTTAATAGTGAATTTTATCAAATTCAATTGATCCATCTAAATCATGGGTATAAAATGGATTTTAAGGCATCCTACGAACCCATAATTCATTTTTTAATTCTTGTTCCATGCAATTTGAGTTTCTTACTCGTGAATTTGATCCCATTCAAGAAAGACTAGTCTCAATGGTAGATATAACTTTGCATTGGAATCATGATGCAGACAAGCGTGTATGAGAGCGTGAAATACAAAATTAAAGAAAATTTTTCTAGTTCAAGTTCTAACAAGCAAATACTAGAAAATAAGCATTAAAAAGTCGTTGATTCACATAAAATATCAAGAATTTGAACTAATTAATTTATGCTGAACACCAAGAATTAGGAACCAATTTTTTTATTCAGCAAGCACCACTTCAAAAGACCCAATATATATATATATATATATATGCCCGTTGTTGACAACCATTCTTTCAAAATTCTTTTTTTCTCGTACTCATTTTCAACCAAATAATGTCATAATAAAAATGTGTGTTCAATGCCATAAATGATGGAATGTGCCCAAAACTCACATGGCTTTAAGGTCAACAAAAATTTTGCCACCCATTTCAATGTGGAAAAGTGAGGTGATTTATCCAAATTTGAATCCATTGACCAAAATCTAGATCTTTGACCAAGAATGGTCTATAATAAAATTTTGGGCCTTAGAATTATCCCTAAGGGACTTAATCGTTGTTGCTGGACTCCTTATCCATAGGCTACTGATTTGGAGTCCTCTCTTGTTGCACGTCCAGATATCCTTTTAGTGATACTCCGCAGTTTGACATCTACTTGGCAACGTGCTCACAAGAGGGAACAAGACTCGAATACCAACTTGCAAGGTAACACATATGCAAATATCGAGACATACCTCGTAACATATGTAGATTTCCTCCTCAATACTGAGAAATAAGTGTCAAAAACTCTTTGAATCATGTGAAACCCAACTATTTTAGCCTCGTTTCACATTGAATACCAAAAACTTGGACACACAATTGAGGACACTCAATTTTCTTTCTTTCTTTTTCAATAAATTTCCCTTTGTGGAAGACCTCAGTGGTCTTATTCATACAATGCAACAATAAGAGGGAAACATGAAAATTTGATAAAAGAACAAAATTCTGGTGCAACAGGAAAATCTAGAAATTACCATAAGACTACTAAGTAACATTCACAGAGATAATCCATAAAAAGGTCAAAATCTAATATAAATGCAAGCTTGACCCCGTAAATGATGGGATTTGTAAACAAACACAGTGTTGTGCATAGAATTCCATTTCGGTTGACAATTAAGGTCACTCACCAAATTCGATTCCATTGACCCAATTCTGGGGCATGTCACAAGACCAGTCTATAACATGTTTTATGTCCCAAAAAAAAATTAAACGGAGGGCCATGAACATTCCACTTTTGGTGGGCTGTAGGGGCAAGGAGCAGGGCAAGAGGTTGGAAATTCTTTGAAAAGAGAGGCAAGGCCCATATAATATGGTTAAAATCAGCAATTGGAATGATTATGTGCGGTTTTCAAGACTATGGTATATAGTTCATCTGTCATTCAGTGGTTTGAAGGTGCTTGAGAAAAATAAGAACTAACAAATCATTGTTGAGGTACGTATATTGGTCTTCTGAAATACTACTACAGGTTCATCCAATATAAACATTGAACCGCCAAAATCTTATCAATGCTGGTATTCAACCACGACCAACAGATGAACCACTTGTTATTTAATTTAATTTTGTTAAATACAAACCATATTTAATGTGGAATGGTACCAGAAAGCCAATAATTTGCAGGTGGATACAGGATGGTTAATGGTTCTCGGTTTAGTTTACAATCAGTATAAATCACCTCATCCAGACCCAACAGCAACCACCACCATCATGCCCTCCCTTGCATGCTTATTAGACTGTTGGTAGCACCACCACCCACCAACAAGTCACAAGCAACCTTTTGGCAACAAAGACAACTGCCACAACTATAAAATCGATAGCACCACCACCACCACATACTACCATCCTTTGCCAACCAAATATTTTTTTTTACCTCAAAAATATCTACCATGGAAGTATTTCCAATGAACAAAATTCCACATACAACCAAAAGGAGCTTAAACACTTCATCGACTCCATAATCAACATGTTTTTCATCCAATATTATTACACTTCAAAATGAACCTTCTATAAAGGCCATCCTTATAACCTGTGAAGTTCATAAAGTTAATAAAGTTATGTAGAACAAATTTTTGGGCTTCAGTCATTTGGATGAGAAAGAAAACAGAAATGCTAAACTAATTTCGTTCAGTTCTAACTGAAAGCAAGAAAACAGGCTTACAAGGAAAAAAAAAATTACATTTACATCTACCTGTGGGTAGCCATTGACATTTCATTTATTTCAACCATATTCAGAAAATTTGAGAAATTACAGTTCTCCAATTCTCATCGCTACTTCCCTTATTTCTCAGTTACAGAATCCTGAACTTGAAGTCTTATATGAAGTCTACCATAATCATTTATAAGGGAAGATGGGAAATAGAAGAAAACACAAATACTAATTCAAAGATATATCAGGTAAATTCCTGGTGTGATTAGCATCAAAATTGATGGAAATAAACTTCACCTGGGGCGTAAAAACTCAGCATGCGGTTGGCCTGGTACCTAGGCAGAGGCGAACAATATCATCATCAGAAATTCAGAGCAACAATAAAGACCCGCGCAACAAAAATATAACACTAGTAGCATTTAAATTAGAAAATTAAAGTGCCACTAAGAATAAAAATGTAAAATTCATTGGTATACTTTCATCCTTACTTACCAGGGGATAAAGGTGGAATGATCATCCTGAGTCTTGACGATATTATCAGGGATCTTCTTGTTGAGGTCTCGCAGGATCTCGGCAAGGGGGCGAGTGATGCAGGAGGACTTGTCCAGCGGAACCACGTAATTCAAATTAGGTGTCGCCGCCTTCTTACTGCTATTGTCGCCTCCGCTAATACTGTTACGGTCCAGCGCCGACATACGGATCTTCAGTGTCCTCAAGGGATTGTTAAAACGAAGTTCAGCCGTTCCCAGCCGTTGATTTGGCAGCCAAGCCACCGGAAAGCAGACCTCCGTCGCCGACAGTGCAGAACTAGGCAAGTGTACAGCCATTTCGGACAGCCACCTCTTCCTAAAGCAGATGAATCTTACCAGACGACTTTCTACCTCAATTAGTACCCATTACTTTATGGTAATTCCACAAAGTACCCTCAGGTTTGCCTAATATAGTTGTTCGGTTCCTATTCTTATCTTTTTGATGTATGAGTCATCCGTTTTAAAATTTGCACCAACTCTGTCCTTTTGACTTTTTATGCATGAAACAATCAACTTTTTAATAAATCGATGACACTATGCCCATCTTGTGGGGATTAAAATCAAATTCTTAATGTAATTTGATAAAAATTTATAAATATATAGTTGAAAAATTGTGAATCATATAAAATATATGGTTAAAACAATAGAGAAAGAGTGATAATTTACCTTGCCTTGAGACATAGAATATAATATAAAAATAACGAATACATGAAATGCATTTGATCATATACAGCTTAGGGATGACAATGAGGTGGATATGGAACGGATCGACCATTCTTAACCCATCCCATTGGGTATTTTTGTACATTGCTCCATCCTCATACCCGATTGAAGCGAGATCGGGCGGGACCGGACAAATCTCTTGCCCCATTTATCCACCAATTTATTTTTTCTTTTTATTTTTTTCTACTTTTATTTTTTTATATATTTAGTTAGTAAATATTATTACTTTTTTTCTAATTTGTTAAGAATAACTTATGTTCTCTTTAAAAATAATGGTAAATATTTTATTTTTGTTTTATAAAAATTTTAAATTACATTTAAACAGGCAGGTAACAAGGCAAGTAGCAAAGGGTCTATATTTTCAGTACCCCGCCCTCTGCTCATTTCGAGGCAATGATCATCATCCCGTCTCCGCCTCATTTACCCTATTCGGCGAGTAATCCTCGACCCATTCGGGGTAAGACCCCACAAATATTGGCTTAAACAGATTTTTTTGTCATCCTCAATCTAGCTTCTACATGCATAGTGTTGTAAGTTATTTAGGGCTTGTTTGTTATGATTTTTGAGATTTCAAAATGAGCCGTTGAAATTCAAAAGTTGACATCAATTAAAGCAGCTCTATTAACAAGTTCTTCCAGTAGTAAAAACAAAAAGAGAAGCCTAACAAGCTAAATTCTTAAAATTAGCCCCTAACCCTTGAAGATTCTACATTCAGATCCCTACAATTTTATATTGCTTCCAAATTTTACCTGCAAATCAGCCCCTGAATTTTAGAAAAGTCATAGATCTAAAATTGCATGAATGGGCTTTATTAAAAGCTAAGACCCTGTATACGTCACAACTAAATGCATGAATGGGATTTGTTTCGTTGAATTAAATGCTTGTTTCCAACTCATAGACAATGGCGATGAGAAGTTTGACTGGTTTAGACAATATTTTCTTGCATCTATTCTTCTAGTTTTTCATCTTGTTTTGGTCAAGGAGTAGCAAAAGTTTAAATTTGAAGTTTATTTGGTCTTTTATGCGATGTGTTAGTATTTCGAATTGGATTTGTCTTACTTTTCTCTTATTTTTCATGTTCATTTTTATGACGAATCTCAAGCTTTGATGTTTTGATTGTTAAATTGATGAAAAGACACAAGAAAAGCATGCTTTGAGTGCATTGGAAGAAAAAAGTGCAAAGAAAGAAGCAAGAGACCCAAAGGATGGAACATGATGGGAATCTAAAATTGAATCATATATCACGATTCTTCACTTTTTTTAATACTTTTTATCTTTTTTTAAATCGTTGAAAAACTTGGAATCAAGAAAAGTGGACAATATAGGGATGAGAATTTGGAAATTGATATTGAATTTGGACAGAAGATAGGGGCAGAGAATGTGACAATTAAATTAGAAATTGAATTTAGGTTGAATGTTGGTATGAAGATTGAAATTATAGTTAAAATTTATTACACTGAGGACGGATTATGGGTATAAGCTATGTACGATTCAAATGTGCAATTTGGCATTGTGTTAAGAATTTGGGTGAAGTAATTTCAGTAAGGACTAGACGATAGTTGATTTGATATGAGTTATAAAATAAAAATAAATAAATAAATAAATAAAGATTTTATTTGGATTTTGAAAGTGGTATAGCCAAGGCCTACCACCTATATTCACCCTTGCTCAAAATAGTTATGGCCTTGTATCTTCATGTAACACGAGTTGCTATTAGGCCCATCATATTCTCTCAAATTTGCTACATTTTATAGTGGTTGCTCCTATTGACCTTGAAATTCGATGGAATTGCATAATAAATAGATATCAGCTCCTCTTCAATCCATGTTTATGTTACTTGCACAGCTACTCGTGACCGTTGCTCCAACAGAGTGCGACAATAGTAAATACTTTGACGTTCAAGTCAAACGAATTGTATTGATATGATTGTTTGTTGAAGAGATACAATAAACAAGAATGTTGTTGTCGAATCCGAAGAGAGAACGCAAAATCTTTGTGGTGTGAGTTGGGTTCACTATTGTATTGCTTGCGTCGACATACTTATGGGAGGTATGAGTGTGAACTCCTATATCAAGAGATAAAAAGGCATGTTCACTGAATGTTTGACATGTAACTTCATTAATATCCACTAAAAGCTATCGAATCTATCGGATACTCGTAGTATCTTTATATGGAATATTTGTCGATAAAGGTGATATTCGTAAAAGATGTTATTAGTAAGAGATGACAACCTTCTCGAAAATACACTATGATAAGAAGAGACACCTCACTCGAAAGTACCATTTCAACATGTGTGTCACCTCCAAAGAACCACTCTAGAGGAAAAGATATGTGTACTTGGAGAGGTGGCCAACAACTTTGGATGAGATGTCTAATCACCTCGTCCAATAGTTCAACCACCTCAAAGAGATGTGGAGGAGGGAGATGGGTGGAGTGTGGATCTCATGTTTCCTCTTGCTTTGTCTTTTTTAAGTTGTCAGCCATGTAATTTGTCTCGTAGAATGAGGAGGCATAAGAACTCCCTTGTTGAGATTATCTCAATTCAAATTGAATTCATTACTCAACATGAGGAGCTGCTTTTCATCATAGTGTGTTGTATTGATATTGTACATACACGAGTCACTCAATCCATAGAAGTGAGAGAATATGTAATATCACTTGGAAAAATTGTTAATAGAATTATTCTACACGTCTCCTGGCACGGTTCTTTTTAATATGTCAATGACATAATTAAAAAGGAAATAATACATATCATTACACCACACCATTGTTTTCTCCAAGACACAAATTTGACATGAAAGAACATGGGCAGGCCATCTATATCTCCCAAACATATACTACGATTGACCTTTTTTTTTTCTTTATTATTTATTTGTATGTCATTATTGCATAAAGAATGAATGAGTTCTTAATCAATTCACAATAGGTTTAAATCATAAATATGAAAATCATTTTTTTAATCAAAACGCTAGTTAAACTTAAATGACATTTTTATGTCTTCATTTAGATATAGGGTAAACTAAGTTATCATTTGATTTAGATTTTGATAAAACTTCACGTGAAATATAGTTGAAAATTTGTGAATTTCATAAATATGTGAATTAAAATTGATTATTAACTTTAACTTAAATTTTAATTAACTTTTTACAGTACAATAGTTGAATGTCGTTACCATTTTCATTAAAAAAAATTTGAAGTGCACATGGGAATTCTGAAGGAACACGAACTTTACGTGATATTTGTGAAACCATCCAGAATAACTTTGTACGTAGACCCAACTGCTTCCTCTCTAATTCTCATATCATTTTCTCATGTTCAGTTCCTTTGGAACCATATAAACCGATATTTCCTTTTCTCCAAAGGGAGTGGGAACTCGTCGGAATCTCCATAGATTCCTATCGGAGATGATAAGCGAGCAACTCTGACAGCAATTTCTTCTGATAGGGAGAGAGGGTGGGTGAGTTTATGTCATAAATAAAAGAGAGAGAGAGAGAAGAGTACATGTGGTTAACGTGCAATGTAGGGGAAAAGAGCAAACACAGCAAGAAATGGAAAGAGAGAAGAAGAAGACGAGAAAGGCATCCAGGCTTTGAAGGTTATTTGCACGCTACTGATACCTCTTCAGTTCTTTCTTTCCTTTGCCTTTTGCCGCAATTTATTCCCTTTTTTTTTCCACTCTGGAAGGTTATTTGCTCAGCCTTGTTTAAATTCTTCTTATCGGTTTCGTTGTCTTCTACTTTCTGTCCCTCTCGTTTTTCCCTGAGTTTTGTGTACCCTCGTAGATGGTGTTGTGATTACTTGGAGGTGCGTGCTTTTTGAAACTAAATTTTTTTTCCCAGTATTTAATGTGTTTGGGCTTCGACCCTTTGTTGTTTTTGGCGTTTCAAGTCCAAAGTTTCCACATTTAGATATCTGAGGCTTGTACTGGGTGATCTGATGAAGAATTTTTGGGTGAATTTGCTGGGTTGTGGGTGGTTTATGTGAACTTTGGCTGAAGCTGATCTTCCTGTTTTCTCCATCTGCTCAAATTAAATTTTCCTCCTCCTTATCTGAAACTTCCAGAATTCAGGGAATTTGTCTTTGGAACTGTTGAATTTTGGGAAAGATGTCCTTTCTCGTATTGAGTAAATATTTGTTCGAAAATTTAATAGCCTTTTTTGGTCGAAATTTTTTAAAATGAAACATTTACAGTGGGAATTTGTGAGAAAAAAAATTGTTTTAGAACCATTGTTTTTGCAGTCCAATTATGAAAATAAAGATCTAATTTTTCTCTGCTAGATTTGTAACTGAAATTTGATTTATATACATGTTAAGATTTATCCTGTCCTTGGCAATAAGCAGTGGGTTCCTCAGCTTATCAGTCTTTGTTTCGAGGTTTCTCGAGCTGTTTTGTAGTCTCTTCCCCCTTAGCCAAACACCCAATTCATCCTTGAATTCTTCTTGCAGGTATTTTTAAAATCCTATTGTACTAGAAATTTTATAGAATTGGTATGCTTTTGATGGTGGTGGATGCCTTGGACGAAATTTTTTGGAGAGATTTCACCGTGCCATCTGGAATGATGAACCCACCCACATGGTCGTCCCCTTACCCCTTTGTTCTTGTCTGAGAAGCGTTCCTCAGACGAGGTATTGGTTGCCCATACAACGTTCAATTTGGGTCTTAATGGAGAACATATGAACTTTAATTTAGTTAGGGAATTTAACAATTTGTCACACACTTTAAGACAATAATAACTGCCATTTCTCTTCAGCCTCTCCCTCCCACCCCACTGCCGAAAGAAAACAATAAATGCTGCGAGCTATTTTCCCGTTGTACCTTAGATGACTTTTTCTTTTTCTCCTCTAATTAGGCAGGTCGGTTTTTAGATGTATAAACACCAGTCCTGGTTTCTATGGTGATAGTATGCTACACAGCCAAATTGCAGGCTTCATATTTTCAGCCCACCTATGGCATGATTCTAATAATAGCAAAATACTTCAACAGTAAAGCAGGATTAGGCCAATCTGATTAATAATATTTTCCTCCTCTTTGAGGGAATAAAGAAGTGTATCCAGGAATGGGAGTAGGTGGGAGTGGGATTGAGGACTTCATTCATTTGCTTACATTGTACAAAACAGATGTTTTGCTTTGCAATTTGCGCACTGTGAGGAAAGAAAGACATGTCAATCCAGCAGCGTGTCATAAATGTCAAAATAACATTCTAAGAAAGAGTATCTGCATCTAAATATTTGTTCACAAGAACTTGAATGTTCCATATTCACATTCAGTTTTCGGCATTTTTGAGACTTCTGTTACCTTTTGGTGGATGCCTTTATACAGGTTTGAAAAAAGGAGCACTTAAAAGGGCAGGTTGCTCCATCACTAAAGAATAAGATCCTAACGGATTCTCAGATGGCAAAGGGTTTTGAACTTCCTGAATATTAGAATATTATCTACGTCGTGGTCGGAAAGTTAACCTTACATCGGGGAAGCAGGTAGTTGGAGAAGAAAGAGCGTCCTGCCATTCATTGCCAAATGCTGTTGACCATGATCTGGGTGCTAGACCTAATTCCAGTGCAGGTTCTGCATCTTATTGCATGGATGCAGCAGAAATAAATATTGTGGGTGATCGATATGAAAATGGTCTTTTTTCAAGCTCATTGTCGGATTTATTTACTAGAAAGTGTAAGTCCTTTCTTTTCCTTGGTCAATTAATATAGCACCCTACAACTGGATATCATATCGTCTCGTCGGTCGATTAAACTTCAAAGCTTACCTTATTAATTATTTTCCCATATTTGAAAACTGGTGCCATTTTCCAAATGTTTTACGAATGTCAGAAATTGCTTTCAATCTTCTTGTCTTTCTTGAGATGCAAAAATTGGTAGCTTTGTAAATTTACTTTCTGTCGTTTAAGTTACTGAGAATAAATAAAATAAGTCATTTTTTCTCATTGTATTTTTATAATGCAGTAATATTATCATCAAATGATTCACGTTATGGTCATTCTGTTGGTGGTACTGTATCACACTATAAAGAAGAGGAACCTTTTGAATCCCTTGAAGAAATTGAAGCCCAAACTATTGCTAATCTTCTTCCCGATGATGATGACTTGTTTTCTGGTGTGACTGATGGGCTTGACTGCATTGCACGGCCTAGCAAGGGGGATGATGTGGAAGATTTAGACCTGTTTAGCAGTGTAGGAGGACTGGAGTTAGGAGAAGATGGTTCCTTGCAAAGAAATTCCAAATTTCATGGTGTACATTCAGTTAATCTGCAGGGTAAATGTCGTGCTGATGGTGGTGAGCACCCTTCTAGAACACTTTTTGTGAGAAATATTAACGGCAACATTGAAGACTCTGAATTACGAACCCTTTTTGAGGTACGCAGCGGACTCTTCCATTTTGGTGTTCCAAGTAGTAATTCAGACATACTTTACTTTTCGCACCATACTGACTGTTGTCATCCCTTTGTGTCGAATTGGAATTGTAGCAATATGGAGATATCTGCACTCTATATACAGCAAGCAAGCATTGGGATTATGTTATGGTATCATATTATGATATAAGAGCAGCCTGTAATGCTATGAAAGCTCTCCAGTCTAAGCCACTATGGCATAGGAAACTTGACATACATTTCTCAATTCCAAAGGTGAAGTTTAGCTTTGTTGTCAAAACTCACGTTTCATTCTCTTTCTATTCATTTGCTTTATACTCGTGTTTATTTATCATGTTTGGCCAAGCCTAAAAAAGGTAAAATTCCTTTCTAAGAATGAGATAAGAGCATGCTTTTATAGAAGCCCATTTTTTGTACTAAAATTTTAAAAAAGTAACTTGTAAAGAGAATTCAAACATGTCTGGACAAGGAGGTTATTTAAAATTAATTTTAAATACAAACATGTTTGGCTAAGCTTAGAAGTTACTTTTATTTTAAGCTTAGCCAAATAAACCCATAGTTTCATCACTGTAATGCATGCTGTTATTTATCACAATTATTAGTGGTACAACAAACTGTATAAACTGGACATTTGCTTGCTTACCACCTATATCAGGAAAATCCATGTGCAAGAGATATTAATCAGGGTATTCTCGTGGTTTTCAACCTTGACTGTTCTATGTCAAACGATGAACTCCGCCAAATTTTTGGTGTCTATGGCGAGATCAAGGAGGTGAGCTTGGGTGCCAACTTAATCGATTCTGTTCGTACTTCAATCAAATTACTAATTATTGTTTTCTGGATGTAGATCTGTGAGACTCAGAATAGAAGTAATCACAAATTTATAGAATTTTATGACGTTAGAGCTGCAGATGCTGCTCTTCATGCATTAAATGACAGTGGCATTGAGGGAAAGTGTACTATACTTGATCCAAGCCGACCTGGCGGCTCCAGAAGGTAGATATTTAGCTCTTTTGTCATTCACTATGTTCTTTCCTCTGTGTCCTTTCTTTCTTTCCTTTTGTTCTGGCAGTTTTCATTTAAGAAACCAACCTTTCAGTCAATCTTCAGTTGAATTCGAGTAATTAAGACTTTCTTCTGGAGTGATGAATACTTATTTCTACCAAGTGTAATGGACTAAACTTTGTTATTTGTAGAATAATGCAGACATTTTCATCAAAACTGGACCAAGAAGAATTTGGCCTTACATTACAGCAGGATAGCCCTCCTATACACTTAACTGAATTTTCTGGTATTATTAATTCTTATCGTGCACATTGACAACTAGCTTTCAGTTAACAGAAAACTTGTTATGCTGAGTGAATTATTTTGCCAGGGCCATTTTTGCTCGGGGGAATCACCTCTAGTATCGACAGTGGAACTATAATGGATGCACACTCGACAAATGGAGTCCCTGTAAACCCATTATTGAATAATATGTTTCACCATGGCGTATCTTCTAGTGTTCCTGATGCCATACCCTCTTTGGTAAGGGTGGGATCAATTGGATGTCAATCTAATGTCAATGAATCTTGTCATGCACAGAGCCATCTGAAGTTTGATCTCGGAGGCACACCACATTTTCATCCCCATTCACTTCCAGACTATCACAGGGATTTATCTAGTAGGCCTTCTTGTGATTCTTCTCGTAATATCACTGCAAACATTAGTGTCATACCACAAGAAATGATGGAAAACCAGCAATTTGGTGGAGTTAGCTCTAATGGGCAGCAAATTGATCTAAATGATGATGGTGGTAAGTATGAAGGAATTATTGTTTTGTTATTTTCGGTTATTTATGTTAATTTTCAGGTTCACTGGCTAATCAGTGTGTTTTAAGGCTTATACCTAAAGTCAATTATCTCAGACAATAAGGCTAAAGGGTGAAGAACACACTGAAAAGCTTACTTGTCCTAACCAGTGTCCTTGTATAGCATATCATTTTAGGTAAAAGGAAGAACCGAATCTGACTATTGAAATTTCATTCTTGTGGGATTATATGATTTCCCATTTATTTGACAACACTTCTACGGCTTTGTTAAAAAAAATAATCTTCATCATACTTACATTAAAAAATGACCAATAATCTAGCTTTCAACTTGTGTTTTCCTTTCGTTTAATCTGTTTTTTCTTTCTCAGTTTTTAGCTCCTCTGGAACTGGGAGCTGCCCTCTTCCTGGGTGTAACTGCATGTGGAGTACTTCACACTATCCTCAGCCTAAAGGCATTGTGTGGCCAAACTCACCATCATTTGTCAATGAGATTGGCAATGCTCACCCTCATCAATTGCATGCAGTTCCTAGAGCACGATCTCATATGCTGAATGCACTTCTTCCTATAAATAACCTCCATGTCGGATCAGCACCATCATTCAATCCTTCTCTGTGGGATAGACAGCGCACTTATGTCAGTGTATCTCCTGATGCTACTGTGTTCCACCCAGGTTCTCTTGGGAATATGAGGATTTCTGGTCATTCATATCCTCCCTTGGAATTTGGTCACCATAATATCTTCCCTTCCGCTGGTGGAAATTTCATAGACCCTCCCATTCCTTCCAAAAGTTTTGGACTGCACCGCCATCATCGGAACTACATGATGTTTCCTGAAAGAGGCCAAATGATTCCCATAATCAGTTCATTTGATTACCCAACTGAACAAACCAGAAGCCATCGGAATGAAGGCAGTTCGAGTCAAGCTGACAACAAGAAACAGTTTGAGCTTGAAATAGGCCGAATTGCACAAGGAGAAGACAAGCGGACAACAATTATGATAAAGAATATCCCTAACAAGTAAGTACTTATCAATTCAATTTTCTGAGATCTCAAGTTCATTTCTCCAAACATTTTTTGTGTTCTTGATTTCAAATTCCATTTTTACTATTCACTTACACAGAAGTCAAGCTGGTAAGATGTACATGGGACTCAGTAACTAGATTTTCACATTTCTTCTTGATATCATTGTTTGAGATTTTTGGAATGTCGATGTCTGATTTACCAGTCAAATCTCATATAGGAACACTGACCATGTTTGATTCTGTATCATTTATGTACTTGCAACCCTCTGTTATCTGTTTCATGCCTTATTTTGTACTCGCTCTTCTCCATATCAGTTCCTTTCCTCTTGTTAGTTTGTTAATGCTCTCCTCAGGAAAATATGTGGAAGCATTTACTACAGGGGTTAATTTATTTCAATCAACTTGAACGCATGACATTCCCGTTTTAACAGCAATTGTATTTTTACGGCACAGATTAACTCAACAAGCTTCCTCTTGATGCTGCGTGTTTTTAGTTTGCATTTGCATCACATAAATGTAATGCAACCATTATAAATTAAGTTCTATTTTAATATCGAAACTGTCATATGGTAGTGGACCTTCCAAACCTGGCTATTAGATGTTTGAAACATGGTGGATCTCAGTTGAAGACAGTTGTATCACTTCATGTTAGATGACTTATAAGAGACATTCTTGATGATCTAATAATGCTTTGTTTCTTCATCTTTGTCTGTGGTGCATTATTCTATTTTGTTCTTGTGGCAAGTGTAGGTACACCTCAAAGATGCTTTTGGCTGCAATTGATGAACGTCATCGCGGGACATATGATTTCATTTACTTACCCATTGATTTTAAGGCAAGATTTTTTAAAAATTTATTTATTGTTTTTTTGAACTGCTGAGCAGTTACTTATGTTTGGAGCAACATGTTTCTGGATTATTTTATAATGTGGCCACTTCTCATGTATTTATGGGTTGGTAATCCATTTTACCGCAGAACAAATGCAATGTGGGTTATGCATTTATAAATATGAATGATCCATCGCTCATTATTCCTTTTTATCAGGTATTGTTTGTATTTTAATATCAGATCCATTATATACAATGGTCGTACTTGTCATTATTTGAATGCTCAAGGAAAAAAATATAACTGGCCTTCTTGGCAGACATTCAATGGAAAGAAATGGGAAAAGTTTAACAGTGAAAAAGTGGCATCCCTGGCATATGCTCGTATACAAGGAAAAGCTGCACTCGTTGCCCACTTCCAGAATTCAAGCTTGATGAAATGTCGTCCTATACTCTTCCATAGAGACGGTCCCAATGCGGGTGATCAGGTACAAACACTGTTTCCCTGGCACATAGTGGATTTTTCCAGATGCACTCATTATCTTCATGAATGTGAGGTCCCTGTATTCAGAATTGATTTATCATTTTATATGGAGAAAAGGTGGAGATTGGGTTGGTTGTCATTATGCATATGCATGTCATTACCTGGAGAATTTGTAGCTTTCTTTTGACCAAGCACGAAGAGCTAGCACGATACTTTGCTAGTCCAACTACTCTTATATTTCATTTGAAACTAAGAGCATGAAATGTCCGATATTTTCCTGTTTCCTCTGCAGGTTCCCTTCCCAATGGGCAATCGTCCAAAGCCTAGCAAAAATCGGGCCTGCACCACTGAGGAAAACAATCAAGAAATCATATCAAAATCAGTGAATGGGAATGAATATAACAATGGAGGCTCATCTTAAGGTTCAGGAAAGAATTCAGATTGAACACCCCCCCCCCCCCCCACCCCCCCCCCCCAAACAAAACCCAAACTTCATTTTTGTGAGAATTACCTTGTTGAATTGATCAATCTCAAGTATACAGCCCATTTGTCACAGGCTTATTGTAGCACCAAGTTTTGATCGACGCATTTGAGGTTAATTCAAATATATATGTACAGGGTTACTGAGTACTGGCAAAATATGCCAAATAAAGGAGGCTTCTCCTGACGACTGTGATGTTATTTCTTTTGAATTGGAGAATACCAGCGTCTTTTCTACCATTCTTACATTATGTCGTGTATTGAGTTGGGATCTTTTTCATATGCTGGAAAATTTACAATCAAAACACTAAGTAATATCCATTAGAATCAATTCTGGGCACAGTGGTTTGGGTGCAAACAAGTCATTTAGAATCAGCATTAGGTGTAATGTTTTTAAATATACTATTTCGTTGTACAATGATCCAATCTTTGACCTAGAAAATCATATTTCCCACAACCTGTGCTGCTGCATTGTATTTAACTAGATGTCATTTTGCATGTAATAAATCTCATTATCTGCTAAACAGGTTTAATGTCAAATCAATACACGAGATATCAACTTATGCCAAGGGAGCAGCCCTCCGAGCCTGGTTCGACAAACCACCGGATGAAAGTAATGCAAATTTCACTTAGGGAGCAGCCCTCCGAGCCTGGTTCGACAAGTCTGTTGACATAATACCTTTTGATAGTTGTCGCAGACTACCACTGCCTTTAAATACTTATGAATGGAAGAAAATAAAATTTAAACAAGATTAAAAGGCAGAAATAGTTGCATGTTGAAGCAACCTCGAACATAGTTACCAAAATCACATTTTTATGAATATTGCCATCATTTAAAGTGGAAAAACTAAAATTGATTTTTAACATATATTTACTAAAATGAATCTAAGCTTTAAAAATTTGATGCCAACTTATTTTCATTTATAATATTATGGTATTAATTTAATTTTCTAAACTTAATATAGTATAAATGTAAAGAATTCAAAAAATTGAGAAAATGGTACTAATCATGCGCTGTAAAGTATTTAATGAATTTTCAACTAGCTTTATTAAATTAATCACGAATTCACCATCAAAATAATATTCCAAAATACATTTTGGACAGAAAGAAAGGGCTCAAACATGTGCTTAATAATTTATTTATCAATGTACTTGAAAAAAATCATATTAAATGATTTTCATAAATTTTTTGAGAATATTTATAATGCTATTTAATGAAAAGTATGAAAAAGTATATCTTAACAAAAACAGAAAAGGAAAATTAATAATTTATATATAATAACGCAATAATTTTAAATAGTATACAAGTTAAAATGGAAAATATATATATTTACATTTAAATGATAGGGGAAAAAACCCTATTTGTTACAAAAACAAAACCTCAAGGGTGTTTTGTGAAATTTTTAAAAATAATTATGCTAGTTGTACATTTCTCGATATTAATGTGTGATGTGTGAAAAAATGTGTCTTTGATTTAAATAAATGTTGCTAAAATCAATGGTTCAAAGTGTTGTCACGTCAAACAATATCATCCATAATGTCAAACTTAATGTACTTGTAGAAAAACTATTTAAAAAAATGATGACATGTCTTTGTAATTACAATTAAACTAGTTTATCAGAAAATATTTGACATGTTCGTTGACATCATCTCACATGTGGTGGTACTGGTGGGACCCATATGAATCAAAAAAGACAAAAAAAGTCCTATTGTGAGGGGGTCGTCAGGGAGGGTGTCAAACCCTACCTTGCAGCCTAGCATTCTCTTGTAATTGTCATAAACCTTGGACAATTTTATGTAACTTGCTCATAATAATAAGTAAAAGTAAAAATAGTCAAAGAGAATTAGTGCGAAGAATGAATTATGGGATTGGAGTGGATGCTTCAACTTTTGCTTTCTTTTCTAGTCCAGGGGCTTACTCATCTTAAAAGTCGAAAGATGAAGGGAGAGGTGCAGCATGAGTTCTTCTTCTAGGGTTTATTGCAAGAATTATATTACTTCTTCTAGAGGTGTGTTATTTACGTATTTCTCAAACGTCAATTTAAATTTTTTTATTGAGAAATATCACCTATAACGGTAGCAACGAATAAAAGCATACAAGCAACCCCAACCATATGAAGTTAGGGTAGTGATAGCATATAAAGCAAGTTTAAGGGCAACTATATTTCCCGTACGAGGCACAAAACAACGAGTCAACGCTTACTATATTCAAAAATGCTTCAATATCATTTAGAATTAAGGCATTTAGAGCAATAGTTGAGACTATCTAAATACTTATATTTCTCGTTGTGCATTGCATTTCTCTACATCAATGTGAAGGCCACTCTTTATAAATCAAAAGCCACATCTCGACGCTAAGGATTCTACAAATTTTTAGACTAAACAAGTTTCTCGTGTACAAATTAAAGAAGTGAATACTACTTGTAAATCCATGAAATATATAAATAAAAATTATTTGATCGATTATAAACAAATTATAAATAGTAGCAAACAAAAGGGAGCCTAGTCGCGATTGGTTGAAACGATGGAGCTCGTGGCATCTAAGGCTCCTAAAAATTTTGAACGTCTCCATAGAAGTCCCATAACAAGTAGTTCGCAATCTTGATGAATTCGTTTCCGAAACAAAATGAAGAATCCTGCCTTTGTCGCAAGCTATTAGAAAATCCCCCATCTCGAATTTATTTACCCTCCAAAATCCATGTATTCATTGATTATCCATTGTTAAGCATATGCCAAGCTTGCTTTGCTGCTAATGTCTACATTGAACAAAGATTTTTTAGTATACTTGAATTTTTCAACTTTGCTAATTGAAAATAGTTTTTATTTCCATAACTAAGAAATTAATTATTAAAATGACTTTTTTTTTTTCATTTCATTAATAATCCTAAACGATGGAGTGTTTTAAAGAATAAGAGCGAAGACCTCAATTTACCAACGAAACTGCTCAACGAGGAATAGTGAGACCGAGCTGAAATCTATCGGACGAACGTCATAGTTCGAAACACGTCACCCTCCCATTAAATTTAACGAAGGTGTCCTAAACTAAGATTTAGACTAATTATAAAATATTATAAATTTTAGTCCCTGTTTGACATTATTTGGGAAAAATAAATTTTTGAATAATGATTTTTAGGAGAATGTAATGAGAGGATTAATATTTTTTTTGATAATGTGTTGTTAAAAAAGAAGGAAATATTTTTAGATTTACGTTTAATATTATTTTATTAGAGAATGTATAATTTGATTGATAAGAAGAGAGAAAATAAATTATAATTTAATGGGGGCCAAACGAGGGCTAAAAAGTTGGAAATTTTTTTAGGTTTACGTTAAAGTATTTTATTGTGTGAATGTGTAGTTAAAAATGAAAATGTATAAAAAAAATTGAAAATAATGATTATCAAACATGAACTTAATGAATTTCATGAATTGAATAAATTTTCACAAATTCTATTAGAATCTCATTAATAATGGTAAATTTCAAAAGATTTTGCTATATGTATTTTTAAGCTTAAAATCTATCGAAATATGTTAATGAAATTATTATAAATTCACTAGTTATTGAAAATACTTATATTTTAAATATTTCACCGAAACTCATTAAAATCTAACACTTAAATTTTAAATAATTTTATTAAAATTTATTAAAATGGATACAGATTTTTAAAATCCATCAAAATATCAAGACACCCCTTAAATTTTAAGAGTAAAAAGTTTGAATACTCACTCAACTTTACCTATTGTCGTGTTATGGTCATTGAACTTTGATATGCTTATGATTGGTCATTGAACTTACATGAAAGTGGCTCTATCTGTCACTCTACAAAGATTCGTTTGAAGGGCCTCTAAGGTGGCATAACGGCGTCCCCGGTGGCAACAAATGGCATCTTCTCTTGCCACGTGAAGAAGTGTCGTCTGGTGAAACCCGATTTCATCTCAGTAACATGCAAAAAACACATTTAATTGAAAGAGCCCTAATTTTCCATGCCCAAATAGCGAACCCTAATCTCCCAACCTAATCATGATTGCAGAAATTGACTCTACTCAAATTGAACTAGTGAAGAACCCTAGATATTGAGTTGCACAAACCCAAATTCGATTTGCGAAGGAAGAATTTTCCCAAGCCCAACCAATTTCGTGCACGGTGAAAGTAATTCAAAGGTTACAAGGATGTGAAATGTTCTCTTCATGTTGTCTTTATTTGATTGAATAAGGTTGAAGAAAATGGTGAAGGATTTAACTGCTCGGCAATGTTTGGACTGCAGTTAATATTGTATCTTCCACCTCCCCTACACTCATCACTACTCTAGAATTGGATATTTGAATAGATCCAAAAATTAGAAAGCTATGTGTTTATATATGTACCTTCTCACTTAGAACTTCTTGTATGAGACAAGTTTCCTTTGAAATGCTATTAATGATTTCCGATGTAGTTACTTCTTGTGAATCAAAGAACCCTACTTCTTGCCTTAAAAAAAGCTTCCAAGTACATGTATCGAATTTTTAAAACTTGTCGCTCGTTTGTTTTGCTCCAGCAGTAGCCTTCTGCAGTGATTATTATATTTTTTTCCCCAAGTAATTAACCATTTCATTTATGTACATGGAAAATGCAAAATAGAGATGCATTATTTAATTTAGTGTAAAACCATTTTTTCCTTCGTCGACCCTACCCTGTCCATTGACATGAATAATTAGAAAAAGGGGGAGACACAAATATTTACAAAACATTTAATGATTAAGTTGCTAATTGTGATAAGTTCCTCTTATTGACTTGTTTATATATGCCATTTGAAATAGGGGCATTGGATTGACTCAAGTTGGTGAAGGCATCTTGGCCTAACCATGTTACCTAAAAAGCAAGCAAATTAAGAGATAACTATAAAGTGAAGTAGAAATTACCCCATAAATGCAATTGCTCAGCAATGTTTGGACTGCAGTTAATATTGTATTTTTCACCTGAATTTGAAATATTAATTCTCTATCCTATTTTGTTGGCACAAGATGGCTGATTTTAGGAGTTATTTGGCTACACATGATGATTTGTACATGTATTTTGGTGCATGAAAAGACTATTTCCATGTTAATATTTGGATTAATTCAGTTAAAAACATGGATTTGATCTCTTTCTCTCTGTCGTGTACATCAATTTTCTTAGAAGGATATGCACTGCTGATTGTTTTCTGTCCAAAATGAAGAGAGTATGGGAATTGAAGATTGGGACTTCATTTGCTAAAAGATTAACTTGTTTGTAGTTTGATTATTACAGTGGACACCTATCCCACATTTAAAGCGTTATGATAGAGAAGAACATGGGTATATGTCACAGTTATAAGAAGCCCGAGCACTACTTGTTGGACCGCCCAACAAAGAAACGATGTCCAAAATGTGTCCACGGATTTGAGAAATGTATGGAGGTGGAGAAAAATACTTCAAACATAGGGAGGTTGTTCTAATATTGTAGTAGGGATTGTGGTCACTTCAATTGGAAGAATGAAGAACAGTCTATTGTGAAATCGAGTTATGTTTGTTCGAGTAATTGTAAAGCTAAATATCCATGCCAAGACCTATCGTGTATGTTCAACATTTGTTCTCAAATAACTAAAGAAAAATCGAGATATCCATCAACATTACCATGCGCAAAGGAAAGGGGGTTATGGAGGATAATGGGAAAGGAAATGGGAAAGTTCAGTGAATTTGTTGCAACTATGTGATCAAGTTGAAGACTTTTATTGTATTTTTAGTAAATTATGTATGTTGTAAGACTTGGATATAAGACTTTGATGTAAGATTTTTATGTAATCGTTTTATTTCATTATGAAATTCTTCGGATTTATAGAAACTAGTTATCAAAGTTCATTTGGCAGAGGAAATTCTCTCTTGATATGTACATTTTAACAGGCGAGTTATAGTGGCATTTTGTGGCTATTACTAAAAATAACACCGATTGGCATAGAAAAGATATACCATAAAAGCTCTTTACAATTTCCTTCACGAGCATAACAAAAAACTGATTCACATCTTGTTCCATCACAAAAGATACCATAATGTTCACTTTACTATCCAGAACAAATAAAAAAAGGGACCATCAAATTTACATCAATACAAATCACAACAGCTAGTTCTTTCCTTCATGAACGATCTGCCAGTATAATTGCTGTTGGGACTCATTTTCCATTATTCGTGTGTCCAGCAACCATGGGGGTTGGAATGAAACGCATGTGCTCTTCTTCATTTGAGTTTTGGGTCGATGACAATCTATGACCTCTTGATAACACAATTTTACCCTGTAATCCAACAGAACCAATCTTTAAAATAAATAACAAATGTAGTGAATTAGCTAAAAAATGGATTTGATATTTACTCACATGTTCGTTAACTGCTACGTTGCTATTTGAATCAACTGTTTCTAATTCAACATTTAACCATTCTTGATTAAAAGTAAATAGATTAGCATATGACGACACTATCTTACATTGACAGAGAGAAATACATACTTGAACTAGGGTAATATCGCTTGAGTGATCTCTTTTATTGTGCCCCTTCAATCTACATATCGAGCACGTCATGCGCACTTGCCCTTTCTTCTTGATGTATGACTTTCCCCGACTTTGCACTACCATTTCTTCAGCCCGTTTCATTCTCTTTTTCTATTTCTTTCCTCGTTGAGGCATGGTCCACTTAGGTTAGGCATCTATCTCAAGACACAACAATTTGTTGTTGATTGGGTTCATGATATTATTGTGACAGTTCATGTACGTCTCGATAGTGTAACAATTGTCAACAAAATCTCTGATTTATTTCTGCAGTCCCGTATTACTGCCACGACATGTATACACGGTATACCCGTAAGCTCCCATTTTCGGCATGCATAGGTACGTTCTTCGAGATCCAACTAAAATGTCTCATAACTGCAATCAACCTACTACCTTGTTCCCCAAACAAGTGCAACGTGCATTCTCTTGAAATCTCAGTGATCTTATGTAGTTTTTTTTTTTTGTAATCTTTGGACATAAATGATCTTCGCATCGTTCATTTTTCTTGTCTATGTTGTATCCGTTTCATGAATGTCATCTGCACTAATGTCAACATATGTAGAATCAATTTCTCTCTATCGTCCAGCAACGTTTTGTTGAACACTTCGCATATGTTGTTAAGCAGAATGTCGCACTTAGAGTGCACTGGAAAATGTGATCAACTCCACTCTTGAGGGGTGTCTCTTTATCAGCCATCCATATGCATCTTCACTTCACGAATTTTTTGCATCCAATGTTTGAATTCAACGATAGTTGTTGACTTGGCGGCCCACTAAAGAAAATCCTTTAGTATTTTGTTCTTCTGATCGGCGCCAAAGAAGTTTGTGTACATATGTCGTACACAGAAGCAATAATCTGACTCCGGGAATAACTCCTCGCGTACATTTTGAAGACCCTTTTGTCTGTCAGTCATCAATGTTCAACCCCTCCCATTGCCAATTTCAATGTCCTCTTGGAGGTACTTCATGAACCATCTCCAAGTGTCTGTATGTCCCACCGTTGTTAACATAATTTCCTCAAAATAGCCCCGCAAATGGCAACCATCAACACCTACCACTTTCATGCATCCAATTTTAAAATCGGCCTTGCAGGCACTGAAGCATATATATCTACCTTTGAAAACTTGCTCATGTACGGCTATCATCATTGTTGATTCTGGATTCGTGTGAAGAATTTTCGCAGCATATCTCTTCAGAACTCCGAACTGTTCTTCCATAGTTCCAAACAACAATTCCTTAGCGTATTGCCTCATCTTGTTGGCCACATTTCTACTTATCTTTGTCTTCAAATCATCCTTCACAGTTGCCAAAATAGACTTTGTTTTCCAATCGGCGTCTGCCTTGAACTGTTCAATGTATCTATTTGTTAAGAAGATATAGTTGCAATAACTATTATTTTGGCTCCTTGTGCATGTGTGCTTGGACGTGTAAGACTTCACTTGCACTATCTCCAAATTCCTTGAGCTCATTTTCTATCATTACACTTTAACTTCACATTGTAACCATTGAGAGCACCATATTTTCTCACTGCAATCCGAAACCCTTCCATTGATCGAAAGAGTTGTCCAACCTCAAATTGCAAATTCCCCATATCTGTCTCAGCAAAAAAATTTAGAAAGCGATAACCAACCTCTTCGTCCGATGAACAAGCCAATAATAACTCCTTAGATGATGGATACTCCAAGTCATCGTCTCCGACCTCCCCTACACTCATCACTGCTCCTTAATTTTTTGCTTCATCCATGTCCGCTCCAATTTCGATACCATCTGTCACATTGCGGTCGTATAACAAATCATCTTT
The DNA here is from genome assembly GCA_903798385.1 of Fraxinus cuspidata. Lineage (NCBI taxonomy): Eukaryota > Viridiplantae > Streptophyta > Magnoliopsida > Lamiales > Oleaceae > Fraxinus > Fraxinus cuspidata. Next base: position 26,023 of record CAIGRP010043526.1, read on the forward strand.
CTCAGATACCATGTCAACCTCAGACTGAACGAAATCAGGGTCTTCTTCATAATTTGTCAACAAATTGAAAACAATGAAATTATTTACCTCTAGTGTATAAATAATAATCCGTTCGATATCATTGACTATTCAAATATAAGTTAATAACTGTCAATAATTGTTCACCAATAGAATTCAAGCTGAGGTTCATTATAATACAAAAAATAAAAAAAAATCATGTAATCTGGTAGCTACCTAAAAATACCCCAACACATATGCAATCTTGCAACACCCATAAACATATAGTTTGTATCTTACTTTCCAATAAATACCCCAACAATCTTGCAATTAACGCCAAATAAGCACTCATTGTAAATTAACTCCAAATTGATTTGTCTTCTACATCAACTTTGACTTTCTTATTTGAGATCTTGCAAAAATCATCAAATTTTGTAATATCATGTTCATAATCCATGTCAACTTTAACACCCCCATCCTTACAATCAAATTTAATTCCAATACTAAATGTAGCTATCAGGTTGTTTAATTGCACAAAGTTTAGCCTAAAAATTTAGTCATATATTCATAATGCAATATTTCTGGAAAATTACATGACATACAAATACATAGAGCAGCCATTGACGAACATAATCAGGGAGCTTATGAGAAAAATAACACTTCAAAGTACATTAAATAAACGAATTTACTTCCGTGTGCTCCTTCCATGCATGCAAATTTAACCTCCTTCAAATGTGATCTCGTTCAAATCAGGAGGCTATTTTCGAATTTCATTTGCAGGATTTGGGCGATGGTTGTACATGATTGTGGGCTTAGGGATTGAAAGACTGCATAAGCAGGGGATGGTGGGTACTGGAAGATAATCGATTTCTGGTAAAATGCGATCCATGGTTCGTTCTAGTGCCTTCAATTTGGAGAAAAACTGATTTAGGGTTCGTATGAAAGGAAGCCCCGATTTTGATATGAAATGGATGAAAATCGTGTGTCTAAAGCACGCCTCTTGCGTGGCAGAAATTTTAGGCAATCCATATCAACGTCTGCTACCGTCATGCCACCTCAGATAACATACAAACAGTTGGTGGTAAGTGATGGATGGAGGGAAATGTTTGTAAGTTCAGTGGCCAATCAGAAAAATCACAAAGTTGAGTGACTATAACGTCTCTAAGTGATTAATGAAACTTTTTACTCGAATTTTACACACTGAGTCGTAGGAAGTCTCTGAACCATCTTTTTCATCTTTTACACACACTTTGGATTTGGATTAGAATTCAGACAGCTTCCCGGCGAAAATGTTTCCACCGGAGCTTCAGCCGAGGGCCTTCCGTCCCCACATATCATCCTCTTTGAGCGCCCCATCTTTCCCCACTACCTCCTACAATGGTGACCAAAACCCTAACCCTAGCCCTAGCTCTTCCTCCTTCTATCATTGCACCACCAACAGCCGCCGCAGCTCTTCCGTCAAGAATTCCCGATTCTCTCCGTCTTCCTTCTTCCACAACGCTAGAATCGCTATTTCCTTGGTTCCCTGCGCAGTCTTCCTCCTAGACCTTGGTGGAACTCCGGTCGTTGCCACCCTCACCATCGGCCTCATGATAGCCTACATCCTTGATTCCATCAATTTTAACTCTGGTTCGTTCTTTGCCGTCTGGTTCGCCCTCATTTTCGCTCAGATCGCCTTCTTCTTCAGCTCCTCCCTCATCCTCACCTTCAATTCTATCCCCCTCGCTCTCCTTGCCGCTTTAACTTGTGGGTTGGCCAATTTCCTAATCGGTGTTTGGGTTTCCCTTCAGTTCAAGTGGATTCAAATTGAATACCCTACCATTGTGATCGCACTGGAAAGGCTCTTATTCGCCTGCGTTCCCCTCATCGCCTTGGCTCTTTTCACCTGGGCAGTAGTCTCCGCTGTTGGTATGGTCAACGCCGCATATTATGTCATGGTTTTCAATTGTGGTTTCTATTGGCTTTATTCAGTCCCTCGGGTATCATCCTTTAAGTCAAAGCAAGATTTGAGTTACCATGGGGGTGAAATTCCAGAGGACAGTCTAATTCTAGGACAGCTTGAGAGTTGCGTGCACACATTGAATCTATTGTTCTTCCCTCTGTCCTTTCACATTGCGTCACATTACTCTATTATATTTTCATCAGCTGCTTCAGTTTGCGATCTGTTCCTCCTTTTTTTCATTCCCTTTTTGTTTCAACTTTTTGCATCGACTAGAGGGGCACTGTGGTGGGTCACCAAAATTGAGCACCAGTTGCAGAGCATTCGATTGGTCAATGGTGCTATTGCACTGGTTGTTGTAGTAATTTGCTTGGAGGTCAGAGTTGTTTTCCATTCCTTTGGGCGGTACATTCACGTACCACCCCCACTAAATTATCTGCTCGTTACCATTACTATGCTTGGAGGGGCAGCGGCTGCTGGTTCTTATGCACTTGGCATGGTTTCTGATGCTTTAAGCTCTCTAGCCTTCACTGCTGTGGCTGTCATTGTCAGTGCTGCTGGAGCAATTGTCGTGGGGTTTCCTATTCTGGTATGCATTTCATATTCAATGACTTGTTGTATTTCAAATTTATGTGCTGTTTAAGTCTCTAATAACTTTAGAAACCCAATGAAACTACAGTTCTTATGCAATTGTCGTCGAGGTGCCTATCTTGCATTGTCGATGTATTCGATTTGTTAAATTTCAATAACTAAGAGCACATTTGGCTGTGCTTAGAAGCACCATTTCTAGGTGCTTTTAAGCACTGCCAAACATGCTATATGTTTGTACCTTGCGGTGTGTGCTTAATTAAGGACTCCATCAGTCACCAGCATATATTTTCATCATTTGTAGGTCAAATCTTGCAGGTGATTTCTTAATCCAAAAAGTGCTTAGAAGCAAGTGTTGAGCATGCTTATAACTTTACTCTTACAAAGTTTGATGGTAACAAACATTTGATTGCTAAGAATGAATAGTCTGAACTGGAAATCATGCAGTTCTCACGTTGTTGGTTTTCATCTCTGTAGCACAGACACTTCAATTAAGGTAGTGTGTCCGTGTTCGACACGTGTCGGGACACGAGTGGATACCGACACTTCTCGGACACTCTACCGTGATCTTTTATATTAGAAATATTATATATTTCTAATTCAAAGTTATTAGCAAGTAACAAATGTTTAAAAGATTTCAATAAGAAAAATTAATAACAAGTATAAAACTAAATTTATACTATATAAATGAAGAATTTTTAAGAATTTAATCAACGTGTCGATGACGTGTCGTGTCTGTACTTTTTTTAAAAATCGCGTGTCGGNAATGAAGAATTTTTAAGAATTTAATCAATGTGTCGATGACGTGTCGTATCTGTATTTTTTTATTTTTTTTTTTAAATCGCTTGTTGACTTAGCCGATACGTATCGTGTCGGACACACGTATTCGTGTCGGCACATCATAGGTTTTCATTAATTAAAGAAGTTGCCATATTAGATTTTAGTTGTTTTGGAGGCTTAGAACTTTTAGGTTAAAAATTTCATACCGTTTGTTTGTGGGTTGCGAGACATTGTTGCAGAGCATTTATCGTTGTCCAAACTATCCTCAAAAAAAATATGCGATGCTTTTTTATTGCGAAATAGCCGACGAAGATAACTTACATTATGATGCGGCTCTTTAGTAGATGCTGCAGTACTGAAGTATAATTTTTTGATTGAAGCTTTTTACTTCATATTGCAGTACTTCCCGCTCCCTGCAGTAGCTGGGTTTTATTTGGCTCGCTTTTTCACCAAAAAGAGTCTATCATCGTACTTTGCATTTGTTGTGCTAGGGAGCTTGATGGTTACATGGTTTGTGATGCATAATTATTGGGACCTTAATATTTGGATGGCGGGAATGTCATTGAAATCTTTCTGTAAGCTTATAGTTGGCAGCGTTATCCTAGCAATGGCGGTTCCTGGTTTAGCTGTTCTTCCACCAAAATTTCATTTCTTGACAGAGGCGGGATTAATCGGGCATGCGTTGTTGCTATGCCACGTAGAAAATCAGTTTTTCAATTACTCAAATGTGTACTACCATGGTATGGATGATGATGCGATGTATCCCAGTTACATGATTGTCCTGACTACATTAGTCGGTTTAGCTGTTGTCAGAAGACTTATGGTGGATAATCGCATTGGACAAAAGGCAGTGTGGGTATTGTTGTGCCTGTATTTCTCGAAGCTTTCCATGCTGTTTATGCCATCAAAGGCTGTTTTGTGGGTTTCAGCTGTTCTCTTATTAGCAGTCTCTCCTCCACTCCTCCTTTACAAGTATCTACTGGACCTTTTTGATCGTCACAATTACCCTTGTTAGATCATGTCACACAATGAAAATTATTATTCTTATGCAGGGACAAGTCAAGAACAGCCTCCAAGATGAAGCCTTGGCAAGGGTATGCTCATGCTGGTGTCGTTGCTATGTCTGTGTGGTTTTGTCGTGAGACAATCTTTGAAGCTCTTCAATGGTGGAATGGTAGGCCTCCATCAGATGGTTTGCTTTTGGGCTCTTGCATTCTTTTGATGGGATTGGCTTGTATTCCTATCGTTGCTCTCCACTTCTCCCATGTCATGGTATTAATTTGACTATTACCTTTTGTTTTTCTATTTTTAGTATAAATTAGTAACTGTATAATTATATCAATTTTGGTTTTCATTCTACATTTTTATGGACGGAAAGTTGATGTTACTAAAGATGTTAGACTCCAACACTTTTTTGTAGGTTATTGTAGAAAAAAGGTATTTCAATGGCTAGTGCTGCGTGGTTTTAATTTATATGAAATAACAAATAGATAGACGGTAAATGCTATTATAATCTGCATGTCTTATTTGATCCTTGGCTGATGGAGTCTAATTTATTTCTCTTTCTTCTTTTGTTTGGTTCAAACGATGTGGCATTTGGTGCTGCCTATTAATATCGTGTCTCTCATATCATAAAATTTCAATTTGCTGCATCCTAAAAGATAGTAGTGATATTCTCTAAAGAATAGGTTTTATTTTCCAAGCCTTCTTAATATGTTAGTTCGAATGCTGCTAAGTAATCCACTTTTTCTTCGTCCTTCCAGTCTGCAAAGAGATGTTTGGTGCTGGTTCTGGCAACAGGAGTGCTGTTTATCCTGATGCAGCCACCGATTCCGTTGTCATGGTCATATCACTCAGACCTAATCAAATCTGCTCGTCAATCTGCAGATGACATCTCCATATATGGCTTCATGGCATCGAAGCCTACATGGCCATCTTGGTTACTTATTTTAGTTATCATGCTCACTCTAGCTGCTGTTACCTCCATAATTCCCATTAAATACATTGTTGAGCTGAGGACTTTTTACTCCATTGCCATGGGAGTTGCCCTTGGAATTTACATATCTGCAGAATACTTCCTCCAGGCAGCAATACTGCATGCCCTTATCATTGTCACCATGGTCTGTACCTCTGTATTTGTGGTCTTCACTCATTTACCATCTGCCTCAAGCACAAAGATCCTGCCATGGGTATTTGCGCTTATTGTGGCCCTCTTTCCTGTAACTTATCTACTGGAGGGCCAGGTGAGAATTAACAAAAGCATTGTTGGAGAATTTGGAATTGGGGATCTGGGGGAGGAAGACAGCAAAGTAGCAACACTTCTGGCTGTTGAGGGTGCAAGGACATCTCTACTTGGTTTATATGCTGCAATCTTTATGCTTATAGCACTGGAGATAAAGTTTGAGTTGGCTTCACTTATGCGAGAAAAGGTTGTAGAAAGGGGTGGACTTAGACAGGGCCACCAATCTAGTCAAAATAGCTCGGCTATTGTCCCTCCAAGAATGAGGTTCATGCAGCAACGCAGGGTCTCTATGGCGCCAACCTTCACCATTAAGAGAATGGCTGCTGAAGGAGCCTGGATGCCTGCAGTTGGCAATTTTGCTACAGTGTTGTGCTTTGCAATATGCCTCATCTTAAACGTCCATCTCACAGGCGGCTCGAACCGCGCTATATTTTTCTTGGCTCCAATCTTGCTGTTGCTTAACCAGGACTCAGATTTCTTTGCTGGTTTTGGGGATAAGCAAAGGTATTTCCCAGTTACAGTAGCTATCTCTGTCTACTTGGTGATGACGGCCATATACAGCATGTGGGAAGATGTATGGCATGGAAACGTAGGATGGGGCTTTGATATAGGGGGACCTGATTGGTTGTTTGTAGTAAAGAATCTGGCCCTCCTTATCCTCACATTACCGAGCCATATTGTTTTCAATCGATTCGTATGGAGCTACACTAAACAGACCGACTCGATGCCATTGCTTATAATACCCCTCAATCTGCCATCAGTTATAATAACAGATATCATCAAGATCAAGATTTTGGGGCTGCTTGGAGTTATATATTCATTGGCGCAGTATCTGCTTTCGAGACAGCAATATATATCTGGGTTGAAGTATATTTAGACAACAATATATGTGCTGTATGAATATCGTTTGGCAATTTTCAAGTGAGGTGTGGACTTTGCAGGGTTACTTGTACCTCTTCGTTCCTTAATTTACACATGAGATTTTGTTTAATGACTAGGAGCCAGGTCACACAAACTAACAAAATTCTTTTTATATGACCCTTGAGAACGAGGACAATTGAAGAAATCTTCTGTTGGCAAAATCTGAAGAGAAAATTGCTGATCATTCTATGCTAGTGGAATGACAGCTTCTAGTTCTACCCGTATCTATGTCGTATATTCACACCATTTTTCTCAACCTTGAAATATCTTTGGGTTATAACGCCCGAAATCTCATTTGCTAGTTAAAAGAAAGTATGCATTTTTCAGCTGCAGACGTGTTTTTGAGGAATGCGAGTTGAGTGTCATCTGAAAGCTTGATCTCTATGCATCTCTAGTACTTCCCTATTCATGTCCAGTGGCACACAATTCTGTGACTGATAGACTGATGCAATTATAAATTGTGGAAATCTTACACTCTCTAATGGTGGTGTAAAATTTGGTGTCAACTAATATCTTCAAAAATCACTTTTGCATCCTCATTTATATTTTGATGGATCTAAATTTAGATTTTTCTCCAACAGGAAGATTTAAATTCACTTTTTGCCTCCTATACATGTGAAAAAAATGTAAATTTACTATTTTTTTTTTTGGGCATTTTCGGTCGGAAATGCGATTTTCATTTCATATTCCTCTCTATTTGAGAGGTTTCTGGTCACTTCGAAGATTTAAATCACAATTTAGATCTATTTTACACCACGATTGGAGATGTTCTTAGGAATCTAATATGCAAATTCAGAACACGTGATTGATTTCAACTACAAGAAAAAGGGAACCAAAAACAAGAAGAATTAAGAAAGAAAATGATATTACAGTTGCATTCAGAAGCAAATTCAAACCAACACTAGTAATTTCGCCACACACAAGTTAATTAGGGGCAAATAGAAGACGATGAGGATGAATAATAACGTCTGTAAACCAAAATCAAAACCATCCATGGTTGGAGTAATTGTTTCTGTATTCATTGGAGGCATCAACGTTAGCTAGTGAGTTGAAACCCGAATAGTCCCCTGTCCTGTCCATACCCTGTTGTTGTTCGGACAGTTCAAGAAACCTCATGTCATTCAAAACTTCATGTCCCATTTCTGAAAGCACAGGTGGCTCGCTCGAACCACCATAATAGCAGCTCGTAATATCTGGTGGTAGTGGTGGCAGTTCAGCCGTGTCATACGTACTATTACTCACTTGCAACTCATGTTGGAACAAACTACCAGAGTTGTTTTGGTTCCATACCTCTCCAGCACTGACTCCCGGGACTTGAAATTGATCCATGTCATTATGATCATTCTGTCCAAAATAGAATAGTTGGTCCCTCGAATTAATATCCTCGACATGTTGTGAATTAGCAAAGAGGTCAGGGAGATGGTGCTGGGATTCATCCGGGGACACAATGGAAGTGACAGATGAACCAGGTGGCATATCTGAGTAGACAAAGTTGGTGCGAGCTTTGGAGCCCCGCATTGATCGTGCAGACCTGTCATAGGCCAAAGCAGCCTCCTCTGCGGTGTCAAAAGTTCCAAGCCAATGCCTCTCTTTAGTGGAAGGGTCTCTTATCTCTGCAGCGTATCTGCCCCACGGCCTCCTCCTCACCCCAAGAAATTTTGTTGTCGATTGTTCTTGTTGATTCTGATTCGTCTTCTTCTTGCCGTTTGAAGAAGATGGAGAGTTTTCACTTGAATTGTTCATGATGGATGTATATAGTTACTGGATATAGCAATAGAATCAATCTTAGGGATGGATAAGAAATCTGACAAAGATTCAACTGTCACAGAGGGGGATGAAAAGTGAGATTTTCTGACGAGAGTGAGTTTTTTTAAGGATGTTTTCGACAGTTACATTTCAGGTGTTTAAATAAGCAGCTTGTCAATGACTCCAATGCTGTAACTTTGAGAATTTTATGAATTTGAAAAAAATATCCTGCTAACTCCTTTGATCATTAGTTCATCACATTCATCATCACATGCACCGCTAATCATCTACTTGTGACCATGATTAACTACATATTTACACACACAATCTGCAAAATATATGTATATCTGTATCTGGTTTTCTGTAAAATAATTCCTGGAAGTTCATATTATGTCACTAACATAGTAAATCACTGGTAAGTTATTAACTGTTATTTAGAGTTGGAAAACTGGCTTCTATTCTTGTGTGAAACTTCAATTCATGGATAGGATTTCTTCCTGGAAACAAATTTTATATGCATATTAATTTATCAGTGAGTTAAAAAGATATCTTAATTATATATGCAAGGCATGTGATGTTGAGGAAAGTTGATTGAAAAAACAAAGTAATGATAGATCCTCCTTTTTTAACTTCTTGGACATATAATGCACAAGGCTGCAACTCATTATTGAGCCCCTGGTTGACAACCATTATTCCTAAAAAACAATGTTTTGAATAGTGATGTTTAAGAGAATGTGTTTGAAAGTAGGAAAAAATTTTGGGTTTACACGTAGAATATTATTTGTATGAACGTGTGGTTGAAAATGAATACGTAGAAAAAGGAATTTGAAAATAATGGTTGTGAGACTGGGGTTGAATTAGCCAAGTGAAAGGATGCATCGGTACAAAGAGCAAAAAAGGGGGGCATTGTTAATTAAGGATTAATCATAAGCAATATTATAACCGAAGCCATGTGCATCCATTTTCACACAAATTAATTTCAATTCTCTCTCTCTCTCTCAACTTTTTCCAAAACCAAATAAATATGTATTGCATTGGATTTGCTTTCTCGAACTTCTTGTCCTACTATCTACCTTTGATACCTTTTTGACATCTCTTCTTAGTAAATGAGAAGATCCTAACGTATTTTTTGTAGTTTCGACACATTAAACCGTCTTTCCATTTGGTAAGGAGAGACGATGTTATATTGTGTCATTAATATATTGAGGGAATAGTCAAGCGAACTAAAAAGTTCGAGACAATAGATCTCAAGTCTAATTTTTAGCAACTTCTTCACATCCCACTACTTTTTTTTTTCGCCTCGATTCAATCCCTCGAGGAATGAAGGAAGAAAGCTCAAAACAAGAGAAAAAAGGCCATCAAAATTGGGTTCCACGTGAGGCAGGGATACCTGCACTTTTGTCTTTTGAACTAAAACTTTTGACACTACTCCACCTAACATCTAGCCCCCAACTCCTACACGTAACTTCACATGGGTACCTAGAGTTAAAAAATTAGCAAAGGTTAAACCAGATTTTATATTATTCAAGAGGTCTATTCTCGACTGGATTAGGTCAAGAATTTCAGTCAGTCAAAGCAAATTGAATTATATGAGTAATATATTATTGTAATAGGTGGGCACATGCACAGGTACATGCACGTTGTCTCAAAAGCAAAACTAGAAAAGAATTCCTATTCTAACTTAGTCCCTATTTTGGGGAGAAATGTTTCCATGCTGTCCACCAAAGCCTTTGAACAGAGGAATTCCAATTGACTCACATTTGATTTTACACGAGTAAAAAACCAATCCAACATGGTGTCATCAATATCGACACAACCTGCTTTTGACCAATTAGTTGAAGAATGTCACAAGCTATCTCATTGAAATTTTCAACTTTAAATTTTATTACCAGTAACAAGTGCCAACTACATTCAAGTAATAGGATTCACACGCATAGTTCCTGGGGTTAGTGGCGGCCAAAATATATAAATTTACCGCTCATACAATACCCTTTAGTCATTAAATGTAGCCTAGATAAGGAAAAGTATTTACAGGTCAAGGAAATATGCAACTGCAATATTACGAGTCCTGTTGCTCAGTTTTCAACGGTGTGCTTCCATTCTGAAGGTAAAGGCTATTGGCAACCATAGAGTCACTGACCAAGCCAACATCAACATCGTCAAAATTGAGTTGGCCTCTGAGCTTCCGAGTACTGTAAAGAAACCAAACGAGTCAGTATCGTGGTAGCATATTTTTGAAGACTGGAGTGTTGGTTTAACAAACTAGACAAACCCATTCAAGCGGTTATTAATGACGGTCAAGTCTTTTGAAGGGCTCTGGTAAGCATGAGTGCTTTCTCCAACGCAAGCATAATAGCTTTTAGAGCTATGTGAGACCAGTGCGTCCATCTGCAAACACAAGCCATAATCCAAGACAAAATTAAAACAGTTGCTGACAAGAAACCAGTCAAAAAATAAATAAATAAAAATCTACTGATGTGGTGCTCAGTTTTATTTTAGTGGACCGTGTCTTAATCAAGAGTTGTTATCGAGAAAAGGAGCTAAGAATTAAATTTTATTTACCAAACTATATGGAGATTCCGTTATCACTACTTCACTAAAAAAAGTAGCATGGTGAACTTGAACTTCAGTGTTTTCCCAGCAGATCCTTTTAAAGTGCAAAGGGGAATACTTCTTTTTGTTCCAATTTTTTTTTTCAATCAATGCAGGTGTGAATTTAGTTGGAAACTAAAAATATTCCCCGCGTTTGCAAGACAAAATTTAGTAGATATTGGAGTATAAAGAATTACAAAGAAACGGTGCATTCATAACCTTATTTCTTATGACACAGTTAAGACAACACCAATACGTATATTTTCCATGCTTCCCATAGAAAAATAGGAAAAAAGAGGACGATTTACAATGACAACATGACAACATGAATGACAGGAATGACACTAAATCACAACTTCAGAGTTAACTAAAAGGATTAAAAACAAATATAGCAACAATTGTTCACTCTGAAAGAGGGCAAAGATTTAGGCAAGAAAAAATGGGCTTAGAAATAGAGAACAAGATGGAAACTGAACTAGTAACCTAATAAGTCATCCAAACAGAAAAACAGATAAAAAAAATGTTCATATGAATTTAGAAACAATAGGAATGAGAAAATATTTGTTTATCTAATGAAGGAATTGTAAGTAATCAACCAAAAAAATTCAAAACATTTTAGGCAAATACATAAATGGGGATGAGAGCACATTGGATTACAAGATCTATTCACCTAAATTTGAATGAATAAGAAAATAAGTTGAGACAAATAATGGTTTTTCTGGAGAAACTTGAATGCACCAGCACAAGCAGCAGCAAGGTGGTTCAGCTTATGTTATCTAGTAATCTAAGTAACAAACCAAAAACGTGCCAAAACCAGTATTCAGATATATTGTTTCGTTGTCATGCCTCTTAGCTTTACATGATAAACAGCGGGATAGACAAAATATATAATTTCCATGACCCCTCGTATACATAATAAAATCAACATTAGACAACAAAAGATGACATTTATAGGAATGCATCGTGAAACAACTCCATACCTTAGACGAACGCAACGGAGAGACATAAACGTTATGTGCTGCAGATACTTTCTTCGGAGACATGTCTGGGAGACTTGGAAACGAAGATGTCTTGGGTGATGCAGGGTATGGACCTGATTGGCCAGGAGAAATTGGGTACCATCTAAGGATTTAAGATCTAAAAGTTCCTAAAAGGAAACATTCGCCAAGAAAATCCATTAAAATCACCAACCTTCATTATTCTTCCTAGATTCTGTTACATGACCACTTCTCGGTGCTGTTCCACCAGGAGCAAGCTCAACTAAAAGAGGCTTTACCACAGGGATAAAAATTTCATTGTAAAATGTGATAATATCAACATGATCAGGACCACTTTTCTGTTGAAAACAACAAAATGGTTAACAGTTTTCAGAAGAGACTCAGGAAAAGAGAGTGAATGAAAAGAAAGACACCTCATTATGGCGAGCTGATGTCCAATCAACATAAACACTGCGAAAAACTTGTGGTTTGCATTGAGGTTGCTTTCTATAATTGTAGATAATTTCTTTGAATGTCAGGTTCAGTTGAGAAATCTGAGGACAAAAAAATGGAATTATTAGAGAATAAAGGGAATGATTTATTATCAGTCTTGAAATAAGTTGAGCTGACCTTTGCAACTCCATAAAAACAACATAGGATGATTTGGTCAATATGACGGTTGAAAAACAGAGTTGTCCGCTGACCAACGATCTTTTGGAAGAGACAATACACACTCTCCCTTATCTTTGGAGACAGCTGTAGCCGCTCGACCATGCCATTAATCCTTACAGCAGCTAACTTCACAATCTGTGTTGGACAAAAAAATTGAAACATATAAGCATTATAGCTCAATTATATTATGGAGTTAATTAATCCATATCAATAGAATTTAAGGAACTTGCTACTATGCTCTAACGTGTAGGGAATAATGAAGCATTCCACGGGAGTTTGGACAATAAGCCTGCCATCCAAGCATCCATGGACAACCCAGCCTCGGATGGTTTGAATAACTCAATTCATAACCATCCAAAGCAACTTAAATCCCCTGGTCGGAATTTCAGCCGTGCATTCTTCTCAAACAGAAGAATAAAAAGACGAGCAGAACTGTTTGCACCATGTGTGCACCAGAAAACTGGCCTCCACAAACACTGATTTATGACTCTTGGCTCTACACACCGCTAACTGGTATAATCATTACAATGTTGCTACTGGTATACCTTGCCAAAGAACACGTTAATTGCTGTTTCTGCACATGTTTCCCCACCACCACCTGGATTTGGCCTTGTTGGACTGAAAGCAAGATAAATTGCAGAACAATTAGAAAGATGCCAGATGTAGGACATTGCTTACATAAAATGCCACAGCTTGGGTTCTGAGATTTTAAGTGTCAATACCTGGCAAATGCAGACTGCAAAGCAGGTGTCAACTTTGATTTCAGATTGTTAAGGGCCAAAAGGCGATCCTTTACAGGTGAAGTGAACGAATTCCTTTCTACTAACATACTTCGATACTCAGTGCACACTCTTTTTGGTGAACGAATATCTCCATTCTGACCTGGACAGATTATTTTTCGATTATGTTAATGAGAAAAACCATTAGCTTCGAAAACAGAAATGTAGTCAAGTCAAGAAACATTTTTAAGGTCAACTTCTTATCTTTCATAGTACCTCAACACGTACACATTTTACATGAGATGAACAGTTATAAAACAAATAATTAGAGCAAATCATTACCAGGAGTTTCCTGCTTCAGCATATATTGTGTGGGAAATGAGCCACATGTCATGGCAATTGCATCCAAAGATGGCATTGGCTCAGCTGACAAGCCTAGACGATTTATTTCTACACTGAAGGCTGGCTTTGCAACTGTCAAAAAGTTGTACATAGAGGAGCCTTTTTCCCATACCAAGCTCTCCAAAAGTCGTTCTTCAAGTGAATTTAAATGCCTTCTCAATTCCCTCGGAAGACTTTCTTCATGTCTGATAAAACTCTCTATCACCTTACTAAGATCAAAAGCTGTAATTCCAGTTCTTTCCAACACCGTTGGGAATAACATAGTCACTGTTTTATGTGTGGCAAGAACTAGTTCAGCAGAACAAGCAAGCATACATCTGTGAAACCTCTCGTTGGTTAGCAAAGAAGTTAAATTATCCGCATGCAAAATTTGGGATTCTGCTGTGCACATGGCTTGCAGAACCCTGTAGTAAAGCTTCAGTGCCTCCAGTCGACGCTGTTCTGCCCATATGTTGTCCATTAAGCTTGCAGTTTGCCCAGGACCACTACTTGGAAATATGGCCACAAGTATTATTTGAGCCCTACGTATAACATCAGCTGTCACGTCTTTGTCACAAGAAGAAAAGAATTTCACCAGCTCTGCCGAAGGTTGAGATGGAAGTGGAGCTATAACTGTCCGTAGCCACCTTGCAGTAGTCATTGCCATGCTTACGGGGGTAGCTGCCATCTTGGAGTTGCTGCTAACGGGAATGCTATTGGAAGGAGACATAGGAGAGCGGTAAGGAGAGAGGGGACTCGTAACTGTCTTCGATGGGGAAGCTATTGAGTCAATCCTCCTCTACACGTCATTAAAGAAAACATGGTTACAAGAGATACAAAGCTCATAGCATTAATAATTCTATCAAAGTAACGCGGAACTAACCTTAGCCCCATATCCATTCATATTTATCGCACCTCCAGATAAGCTCCCTGACCCTAGAATGCTTTCATCCTCATCGATAAAAATCCTCTCATCTAGTTCACCCTTATTTTGAATAGCAACATCATAATCCTTTTCTAGTGAACTTATACTAGAAGATAAAGACAAGTCATCCATCAGATCTTCAAAATAGATCAAACCATCTGCATTTGGACATAATTACAATATTGACAATGGCGCATGAATTACAGAAAGCACTACATTAGAAGGGTAGTAACAGAATGTTAGGACAATCTGGAGATTAACCTGTGTTGATATTTGCCAGGTTTTCAGTTTTACATTCTGAAGCCAAGCAAGGTTTCTTCTTCAATGTATCAGTTATCAAGTCGTTTGCTTTTTCAAATGTTTTCCTCAACTCATATTCTGAGGTTTCATAAATGTTGCAAAGTGAAGCAAGTAGGTCAGCCTTGTCACCTTTCTTAACTGTAAAAGAGTCAGCACAATGGTATTAGTCATATTGCACCAGGAAGAAATCAGTGGACCTAACGATAAAAAAAGGATAACTTCTTTTCCTTAATAACGACACAAAAGGGCCAATTACCAAAGCGTGGAGAGTCGATAACATTGAATTTTCTGAAGCGAGCAGGGACATGTATAATAAGGATAGCCTGTCACCAGTTTCATCAAGCATTAGGTTAACGTAATATCTAACAGTCGGTATAGAGTAGTCTTCTATTGGGCAAAAGAGGGTGGGCGTGCAAATGACAAAAGGATGTAAAGTACTTTCAATTATATTCGGATGATTTCGATAAAGGTCAACACTAATCAATTAAAGACCAAGCAGAACATTAAAATTTACTCACCAATATAGAAACTAAACCATTTGTGCATGTCACTAAGTCCTTGAAACGGCAGAATACATGGACACGTAGAGCCAGAAATAGCAACCACCCAAAACGATAATAGTCTGAGGCGTAAACCGGGGTATCGGAAGTGTCTAAATTCTTATCATCATTAGCATCATTTGTCAAGAAAAGTTCTCTGTAGGAACGCTTGTAATACCTTGAATGCATTATAAACCAAGATATCAGAGAAACGCTAGAATGTATGGGGTTAAAAATTTAAACAAAAGGTACCACACAACAAATTATTTCCAAGGATGAAGTATCCATGATGGTTACGAGAGGTCCTGATTATAATTGCTAAGCTGCATTAAATTAGGAAAGCACTTTTTTATATTGACAACACAACAAAAAGTACTAACATTAGAATGGAAAAGACACTATTTTAACACTGGAACTTTGGGACCAGAAATATTTATTAATGGTCAGGTCCGGATAATATTCCTAAAATGCAGACAATGTTAATAATTGCAGAAACGTTATATTGCCCACAATGCATATCATACAGTTCGAATCTATTGGAATCATCTTTTAATGACCAAAATTTAACTGGCAAAAAGCACAATCCTCTCAAACCGAATGAATACAGTTGTCTTTTTTTTTTTTTCCATCTCAGGTCAAGAGAATGATCTCCTAAAATGGGAGTAAAAGATATCAGTCATAAAATTACTAGAAGCATGACTGTAATATCACATAATGTGACAAAAAAAGTCCAAGCAAGAAGGTGGCCCATGAAATGTGCTAAACATGGATGCTTCAAATATCAAGGTGTGGCTGGTGGGTTAATTTTTGGCTAGGTTTTCAATAGAATTTGAATCCAACATCTACAAGAATAAAAGGGAAAAGCAGAATAGAAGAGGAATATTGAAATTTAGACTGGTTATTTGCAGAATTTGTAAGTTTCAAAGAAATAGAGAAAATATGACTTCGAAGGTGGAAATTCCCTGGAAATCAACAAGTCATCAATTGCCAATGACATGATAAAGCAGTAGCATATTGGAAAAGAATACTTCAATAAACTCACTTGCTCAAAAGGCTCAAGTGGACAAAGTTGGCCTGCAATTCCTTCGCCTGAATGAACATAGAAAATAAAGCATAAATAGGGACAGTATGATATGACTGAAATATGGTGTAAAAATCCGCACACGCCTCTAGAATGTTAGCTAAATACTACACTATGCAATTACCTCAAGTCTCTTCTCCCAATCCGCACCGTAGAGGTTACTTAGAATCAGACTAACCTTGACAATGAACTGAGGAAGTTCTTTGAAAAAGTCAACAATGCTGCAAAGCATGGTACCAGTTTTATGATTGTCCAATAATAAGAAAACAAAAGAAATGAAGTGAATCAACATGGATATACTTGAGTTTTGCAGCTCTTAGTATCTGGCATAAAGTAAATCCATTTTCTCCACTTCCTCCATTCGAATTATCAGCTTCTCTCTCATCACTCAGCCTTTTCACAGAGTAGAGAACAAACGCAAACCAATAACGTTCTACTTCTTCTGGCTGATAGTGACATGCAATCATTAAGCATTTAATAAAATGACAGAATCAAAAGCATGTTTGTAAAAGTTTTATAAACGGTTAAATGAGTGGTGCATAAAATGTGGGTCCCTCGAAATGTGTAGATAAAAATTGATTTGAACTGTCATAAATAGTTTATAAATAAGCGGCAAACCTAAAAATCATCTCAAGGACCTATCTATATTCAATCATTTGAAGAGGGAACAATTAGGGAAAAAGACAATCAGTGGCGAAAAAATTGAACAGAAAAACAGCAGCAGCAGGGTGAAGAGGGGGAACCACATACCATCCCACTTCCAACAGAAGAAATACTAGCGGATAGAATATGCTTGATTTCATTAAACAGCTTTGTTGCTTGCACCAAAAAGTTGTCGTCCAATGATAATTCATTCTGTTTGTCAGACAGGATAAAGGCAAATTAACGAAAAATTAGAAATGCCAAATGAACAATATGTACAATTTTTGAATATTTAAAAAAGCTAAAGATAGAAAAGCCAAATGACCTAAATTTCAAAACTAACAACATATAAATTTTTTTATATATATTTCAAAAAAAATCACCTCAAGCCATCCAAACTGAAATTAACAAACCCAAAAAATGGATATCCGGCTGTTGTTTTTTCTAGATTATCGAGGATAAAAAATCAGCTGCCTCTATCCAGACCGTCAACATTATAAACCTCCCCAATCACATAAACAACAACAAAAAAATCTAGATTGAAAATTCCTAAAAATTGAAGTAGATAAAAAAAGGAGAAACCTTGCAAAATTGAATGAATCGAGCTTCAATGGAGGGCTCCTCTCCATCACCAGAATGCGAATTCCTGGCCGGACTCGACACCTTTTTTACCTCCTCCATCTTTCCGGATCTCAGATCTATTGAAATCCACGCATCAAATAAAAACCCTAACTAAATCAAATAGGAAATAGAAGCATTGAAGATGAAATTACTCTACCTCTGAGCTGCTGATGCTACTTCCAGTTGTAGTTATCTCTATCCAACTCTTAGAAAACAGAGGGACGAAAGAAATTTTGGGGTTTTAGGTTTATTTTGTTTTCTCCTTTTTCTTTTACATATATTCTTTTTTAGCTTTGGAAGAAAATATAATTCTCTCCGCCGGTCGCGCGGGAAAAAAAAATAGCATGCCATACCATAGACGACATAATATATGATGAAAGCCAATGGAAACTTGACACGTGTGATAGCTGGGTTGTTTTTACCGCCAAAATCCCTAACGGAGAATCTACCGTTACCAAACGGAGGGATTGCCTATTACCTGCTAATGGGCCGACGCTCAGTTTTGACTAGGTTTTTACGAATTGACATATATAACACACGTTTATATAGAACGATTTTACATACTTTTAGTTGTAACACTCTTGTTTGTTTACGGTTCTTGTATACGAATTCTTCTTCTGATGATTATTTTTATTGTTGTTGTTTAAGACCTAATTTAAGTAGACTTTAACCGGAACTAAAGTTTATCGTAACATGCATTCCGTGGTTATTTGTTCATTTATTTCGTATTAAGATCAAGGAGTGAGTGCATTATTCTTAATCTATTTGAACGATACAAAAATGAAATTTATGTTTTGTTTGCAAATGGTCAACAAAGATTCTGATATTATTATCGGTAAATGCAAGATAGCTGACAACAAACATGTGAAGTATAACCGTCCATCTTCCATGTTAATTACACACAATTTCTATTTTTATGTCTTGAGAATATCTAGTTTCCAAGAAAATATGATATGAAGCCAAGTTGAAGCTTGATCTTTTATCAACATTATCACTTATAAATTATAAAGAGCGTAATTTGTTCTTATACACCAGCTTCTTTAAATGAGCAGCTTATCTCGGCTCAATTATATGACGGCTCAAATGCACAATTCCTATCATTTATACATGTTAGGTCATGTATCCACGTGTTAAAATATGTAGTCACATCTCAAACTCACCAATCGGCCTACTCAAAAGCATGACAAATACATCATGGGGGCAGTGGGGTCACATGTCCCCACTACCCATAATAACTTTCATTTTTCTCTCTCTTTGCCTCTCGTGTTCTCTTAGTAAATCGATCCAAGTATCGAACCTAGATTTTCCTTTCCATGTACATCTTAGATTTTTTTTTTTTCATGCTTTCAATTTTCATATTCCTCAAATTATTGTAAATGCACCAAGTTACAGTTTCAATTGAAAATTGTCAAATTTGTTATTGTTTGAAG
The DNA here is from genome assembly GCA_903798385.1 of Fraxinus cuspidata. Taxonomy (NCBI): domain Eukaryota; kingdom Viridiplantae; phylum Streptophyta; class Magnoliopsida; order Lamiales; family Oleaceae; genus Fraxinus; species Fraxinus cuspidata. The sequence continues at coordinate 45,115 of CAIGRP010043526.1, forward strand.
GGATGAAAACTTGACTCAAGTGGTAAGAGCGAAATTTTGCTAGTCACCTGAGTTTGAATCTCATCCCGGGAGGGGAAGGTTGAAAAAAAAAATGTTATCGTTTGAGTTGTTGGGACTTGTGAAAAATATTTGATACAAATTGATACGTAGGAAGTAATGGAAATAAATTTATAAATGAAAAGCACCATTTTTTTTCGTTTTATCCCTAGACAACAATTATAAAAAAAAAATATTTTATGTTTAATAGCAATGTATTACTTATTGGTTGAAAAAAAAAAATTCATACTTAAATTTAGCCCTTGATAAAAAATTATGACTTCGTCCCCGCTCAAAAGCGTAGACGGATGGTGTCAATGAGCCACCGGCCTCTCTATATATCTATGGAATGAGATAAATTCTCATTTATGAGATGCGTAATCATACATACTGAAATCTTCATGGAAAAAAATATAAGTTACTGAAATTTTAAATTGGTAAAAATAAGTTATGGATAAACGGGTAGTAATTGTGGGTCATACGAAATGTATGGTTAAAATTAAAAATTAACTTTATCTTTTTAAATTATATCGAGATTATAATATAAAATAAAAAGAACTTTTTAATTCCAAAATATTCTTCTATGGAAGCAACTAGACAAATGGTGCAAGATAGTTTTTTTGTTCACTAAGATTCCGTTTTATAAGGTAAAAAATAACAAAGATTAACAGATATGTTTTGCCGTCGATGAATGGTAGATGCTGCCATGATACTCGGCATCGGAAAATTGCATGTTGAAAGACTAGATTATAGGATAGACGGACAATAAATAGCGGATTGTATTTTTGCAATAATTAATTAATAAATTTAGTTATAATAGAATGTATTGTATATCTGATAATCTACTTCTAAGCTTTAAGAACTAAATAATCAGAATCTTTATTCTTAATTCACTAATTGTTAGAGAATGTTTGGCATTGTTGATTTGCGTCTTTTGCAGAAGACGGACTTTTTGTTCAGTATTGCTCAAAAGTATTCATGCTCATAAGCTAAGCCAAACACGCGCTAAACATGGAGCAATTGATGTGTTAGATTATGTTAAGAGAAAAAATTGTTCTTTCTATAAATGATCGAGTTACTTATAGAGTATTATTAATTATTCATGTCATTGTCGCATTTGTCAAAAAATTTTTACCAAGTGAAAGTTGATTAAGTTTTATATTCGATCAACCATTTCATAAGAGAAACTGGATGAATTAAGTATGATTTCTATATTTAAAAAAATGTTGAAAAAACTTGATTTGAGTAGTTAAAATACTAATTTTGCGTTTCAAAATGCAGAATATTATGTTAGTTTATTCTCTCAAGTTTTGAGTGGTGGCGGACCCACAGTGGGTCCTTGTGGGTCAACTTTCAATTTTTTTCCAATTTTAGTGACTCCAACCCCATCACCTTAAGTTATGTCAACGAGTCGAGCCACGAGCCGAAACTCAAATCTTGGGCTCGACATGAGCAAAACGGGTCCGAACTTTTTTGGGTCCGAGCCAAGCCAAACAAAAGCTTGGCCAAAAAGACTATTTTTTTTTAAAATTTCGTTATAAATCTATAATTTTTTATAATGTATTTAAAATTTGTGTAATTTATACATATTATAAATATTAATATATAAAAAAATACATCTAAACTTAAAAAAAAAACAGCTCGGCTTGGCCCGTGACACGAGCCGAGGACGAGCCCAGGCTAGCTCGAGCTCGAGCTGACGCCCCAAAATAGGGCTCGGCCCGAGCCTTGGCTCGATGCCATCGAGCCAAGACCTGGCCCGGCTCGTGCTTATTCCTGGCCAGCCCGGGCCGACGAGCTTTTTTGACATCGCTACATCACGTTTGCGGATTGGAGAAAAGTAGAAGATTCCGTTTATGGCATTAAAATCAAAACCCTTCCCTTCCCTTGGGAAATAAGAACCCCACTATATTTCGATTGTTGTGCTGCACATTGCTCCCGTTACGACATTACTGTTGCAATTCCGATTCTTCTGCTGACTGCTTCTGTTGCTGCCAATCCACCACAAGTCGGCCACTGCCTGTCTTCCAAGGCTCCAACGCCAGTCCGCCACGATGCAACCGCTTCATTCTTCAAAGTTCAAACCCTAACCCAAAGTCCATAGTTCAGTAAGATGCAGTGATCAATAATAGGCATTGAGTTGTTGGGGATTGACTTATATTCTTTTATTCTTGAGTTTACTGGTATTTGCATTGGTTGCTAAAAATTTTCTGGAAAAAGGGGAGAAAAAGAGGAATCTTGATTTGTTTTTTAGTGTGTGTGTGAATTTCCGTAAGT
>CAIGRP010043527.1:0-12444 GCA_903798385.1 Fraxinus cuspidata
GAAATTCATGCAGTGTGTTTTTCATTGATTATTTTCTTGAATAATACTACTTTGCCCAAAAGACAATGCTTCACATAATGAGTGTTGGCAAGATATGAATGGGTAAAAAAGTTGACCGTGTTTTAAACATTTCAATAATAAATTTCATGTAGCATTACATCAAGAATTATGTCAACTTTTCTGACACTGTAACATGATTCTATTTATTTGGACTTCGATTGTTCCATTAGGATGACAATTTGCCCCGTCAAACCCTAGCAGCCCCATCAATATCCACCCAAATAGGGTGGGAGGCAATTTCAGGGTGGAGGTTGTGCACCGGAGACAGGGCAGTCAGGTACTCCCACCACATTTAATTTTTTATTTTTAATTATTATATTTTAGATATTAAATTAAATATTTATTGTTTATATTGAAAATAAATACTTAAATACTTGTGACATAGAAAAACCAACTACATTATTTATAAACCTTCATTCTTTAATATGATTTGTAGTTTTTTGACGTGGAAAAAAATGAATCCCGTTAATATAAACAAGAAATTAATAATTTTTAGTCCATTAGTACAATTTTTGTAAATATAAACAAGAAATTAATAATTTAAATATTCAAATACCTCATAGAATTTATAGGAAAACAAATAAATAAATTATAAACGGGGCACCCCATCCCTGCTCTGCCTTAGTTGGGGATCGTGACGGTGGCAAAATTTGTGGACGAGGCATAGGACATGTCGACACTCTCTCGACCTTCATTACCATCCCTATGCTCGATTACGTGACAGCGCAAGTAGTGTACACTGAAGTGAGGTAGTTTTAACGCAGTTATCATGTGTCAAGGAGGATATTGTTGAGATTGTGTGAACAAATTCTCACAATTAGAGGTTAATTATGGACTTATAATGGATGAGCTACACCACCTAATGAGTTGACATATTGAGATGTGAGTTCAATTCCCTTATAAATTATATCAGAACTAGGTCATAAACTTAACCATGTAAATGCACAAAGACGGATCCCCAATTGTACGGAAAAGGTAATGGGTCCTAAATTAGAATGTGATATGCAAAAAAAGATTCATGATTGGCTCATGCGGCGATTATGTCCACATAAGAGAGAGATTTTTAGTCTATCTCTAGAAGGAAGACTACGTTGATAAGGTACTTCGTTCAAAGGGAAAATTGTTGGAATAGCATGAACAAAATCTTTTCTTTTTAGTGCGACGTGACATCTAATATCTTAACAAGGTCTTAACATACACCCTATTAGGGTGCAACCATAATATGCAATGTCTATCACCCAGTAATGTGAAAGCATTTCTAGCTCCTTGCCATATGTTTGCCAATGCGTACTTTGTTTTAGGGCCTGTTCGGTATTATTCTTGCTTTTAGTTTTGCTTTCGGTAGAAAAGCTTTCGAAGGGATTAAGAACTTTTTATTCCAAAAATACTTTTAAAGGAAGCTACATTAAATCATCATCCTCTAAAGTTTTTCTAATTAGAATAAAAACTTTCATTAAATTAATCAAATAGTTCAAAAGCAACTCTTAAATCTCAATATTTCCTTTTGACTTTTCAAAATTCATACCAAACGGGCCTATATTGACATTGTGTTTTGCATTGTCCTTAACCTTAAATCCTAGCATCGTCCACCATAGTAACCAGAAAATGTCATGGACATGCCTCACACAGCCACGGTTGAGGTGTCATTTCTCTTACGTACAGGTCAGCAGTTGGGTCGAACCAAGAACTGGGCTAGGCCCCCTAACCCACTGTGGCTAAGGTGTCATTGCTCTCAGCATGGCTGCAAGGCTCTGTCCACCCAAGTGCCATCATGGCTTCAGTAAGGCCATTTGTATCTAGGCCTTCAAATGCTCCATCTTTCCAGCTGACGGTCCCAGGATTCCGCCATATCCAACTTTGATTCCAAAAGACAGCAAAAAGGCAAGAAAACATAGTTTGGTGAAGAAGAACTTGTCATCTGATGTTATATTCTATAATAGCATGTTTGTTATGGCTTTTACATGCTTATAAGCTGTGAATTCTTTGAAATAGATAATAAGTGTCGGGTCCTACAAAATGTTATCCATCCGGCATAATAAAGTTATGTTTGGTAAAGCTTTTGTTTCCAACTTTCTCTAAAAGCTCTTTTAGCGAACAAAATACTTCAAAAAGATTATTTGTTAGTTTAACAACAATTGTATCGTCTAAAAACAGTTTTTAACTTTTTAAAATCCTGCCAAACAGACCTTAAGAATTTTATATGTTATGTTAATAAATGCCTATATCCTAATTGTGTCCCATACCGTTAAATTAAGGTTTGACTTACAAGATAAAATTTAGTCGTGAATTAGTTGATGGTATTTGTGAGTTCGCTGAAATATATGGTTGAAATTGAAGTTTGATTGTTTATAAATTATCAATAAATTTTGCCGAGCGAGGCTTACGTGCAAAATTTTGTTGTTTATGTTATCATCATTATGAACAGAAATTTGAATAGTATACGCACAAGTAGACATATATTCTAAATTAAGACTTGTCTTACAAGTTTCATTATGTATGCAATTTGACTTGTTCTAATATCTACTTCTAGCACCTGTTTCCTCTATTTAAATCATGCAGAGCAAAGCTGGAAACTTTTCCACCAATCAATCAGCTAAAACATGCAAAAATGTCATCAATTGCAATGTTTTTAGGATAACAAGCCACAGTTCACAAGGTTAAAAACACCAAATAATACATAAACCGAAAAACAAAGAAAAAATAAAAAATTGAAAACTAAACATATTCATACTAGGAATTGTAGATAACAATGAACTTTGTACATGTATATTAAAAACATGGTATGACAAATATGAGATGGTTTTATTTGTATGAAACCAGAAAAATTTCGAGTATCTAAACATTGTATAACTCGCTAATAACAAGCTTTATTCTCGTTATACATAAACATTCCTTTAACCAATTAATCTAAGAACCACCACCTCCACCTCCACATCCACCTCCACCTCCACCTCCACCTCCACCTCCACCACAACCACCGCCACTAGGTGCTGCTGCTCCACCTCCAAAAAATCTTCCACCTCCACCTCCACCACAACCACCGCCACTAGGTGCTGCTGCTCCACCTCCAGAAAATCTTCTTCTTCCCTTCTTGTGACCAGGGTCATGAGCACCGTCCGCACAAGCAAAAATAAACATGGACATGATCGACAAAGATATAACAATCATGCCAAGCATGAAAATGAACCCCATAAAATCTTCCTCACTTGCAGCATCGCCACCACTTGAAACAACAAAATACCGAGCCATGTTGATTAAGCAAAGGTAAATATTTTGGGAGGACTCAACACTAATGTGAATCTATATAGTCGGAAGGGAAGTACGTATCACGGGGTCATTTTCATTTACAACTTGTACGAACGCAACTTCGCGGACCATTCCCCTCAGTCGACTTGTAAGAACTTATCGTTACTCTTATCCATAGAATTTGAGGACACAATTTATCTGTAAAATTTTAGTAGCTCACGTCGTCGTCATTTTTAACAAAATTTGACTAGTACGTGACAAATGGACGAATAATTTAAACTGAGATTAGTTAATTCATGCACTGGTGCTTAATGGCTCAATTTATTTCATCTCATCTATTTTCTAACACGTGTTTCGTCTAGTTCAAGCATAATGTTTCCACCAATCCATCAGCTAACGTATGCAAAACTAATCGTTCATTTGTCATAAAATAGCTTGAGAAATACTAGAAAGAATCTAACAAGATACAGCAAAGCTATTACACAGGCCTAAATGAATTCAAGAGCTCGAATTGGTTTCACTTTTCGGCTCGAATTGGTTTCACTTTTCGGTGCCAATGTGAAACCTTTCTCTTATGTCAAGAATTATGTCAATCTCTCTAACAATGTAGCATGATTCTATTTTCTTTGGACGTAGATTGTTCCATTAGAATGACAATTTGCCCGGTCATAACCCGAGCGGCCCCATTGATATCCACCCGAATGGAGCGGGAGGCAGTTTCAAGGCGGAGGTTGTGCACCGGAGGCAGGGCAGTGAGGTACCCCACGACATTTAAATTTAAATTTTTTATTTTTAATTATCATATTTTAGATATTACATTAAATATTTATTGTTTATATTGAAAATAAATACTTAAAATAATATGACATAAAAAATCAGCTATATTATTTATAAACTTTCATTCTTTAATATGATTTGTAGTTTTTCAATGTGGAAAAATATGAATCCCGTACTAAAGCCCCAATCAAGAGCGGAGCTAGAAGGGACCAAAAAACCTTTTGTTGGAGCGATACATTAAAAAATAAATTTTCATTTTATAAAAAAAATATCTCTTAAATAAATTGATTTAAGGAATTTCATATCGAATTCTTTATGTAAATATGTTGAAAGATAAATTAATGAAAAAACTTGTCGTTGGTAAATATCAAGTTTTATATATTTGGATAATTTATTAAGTAGATACGTGTGGTATTCTCATTTTTAGTCCATTAAAACATTTTTTGTACTTTTATTTTTGTAAATATAAACAAGAAATTAATAATTTAAATATTCAAATACCTCATAGAATTTATACGAAAATAAATAAATTATAAACGAAGCACCCCATCCCTGCCCTGCCTTAGGTGGGGATCGTGACGGTGGTAAAATTTGTGGACGAGGCATAGGACATGTCGACACTCTCTTGACCTTCATTACCATCCCTCAATTACGCGACAGGATAGGTAGTGTACACTGAAGTGAGGTAGTTTTAATGTAGTTATCATGTGTCAAGGAGAAAATTGTTGAGATTGTGTAAACGAATTCTCACATCGTGAGGTAAATTATGGACTTATAATGGATGAGCTAGACCACCTAATGAGTTTACATAAGGGCAACTTACAAAATACATTTAAAATTAGGGCCTTTTGAAAAATCATATGAGAAGTTTTTTTAAAGTAAAAAATACTGTGTAAAATTAAGTTTCACTTTTTTATTTAAAAAAGAGTGACAATTAACTTTTTTTATAAAGTGACACAATGTCACTTTTAAAATTGTAGTTGCTTTTTTATTAAAAAAAATTACATACAATGTCATTTTTATTATAAAGTAATGTTTTTCACTAAAAAAAAGTGATAGAAATTTCAAGAAGGTGACTAAAAAAAATGTGACAATTGTTTTTTAAAAAAAGTAACAAAAATTCAAAAAGTAACAGAAATTTTTAAAAGTGACAAATTCAAAAGAGTGACATAAATTAAAAGAAGTTACAAAGATTTAAAAAAAAAAAAGTGACGGAAAATAAAAAAGCGACAAAATTCAAAAGGGTCACATCAAACATTCTCCAGAAATTCTACTGAGTTGATTTAGTGACTACATATTACGGTTGGAATCCATGGTTTTCAGTCACCTAGTTCTCCATTTGGCGGACAACCACTGCTCCATCAAATTGTTTGCCCTTAATGATCGGTCCAGAAGCATAATGTACTCCAAGAGAGCAAGAAAACAAGATGGAGAAGTGGATATGAACTAAGAATAGGACCATATATAGGATAAATTTCATGTACAACAGTAGTGTCAACAGTAAGAGATTTACATAAAGAAGTGCTATCAGTTAATACACATGCATGACAAAAGTGAGAATAGAACAATGATTGACAGAAGCAACAAAATTGTGCACCTTCTGAAGCAACATTTTACGATACAAGGGTGAATGTATATCGAACAAATTCTATTCATACAACATTTTACGATGGCAAGGGAAAGCAAGTCCTCAACCACGGAAAATCAAAAATCATTCTGGTTTTTATTTTTTTGTATCACTTGAGGTAAGATACAACCCCATAATAGCTTCGTAGAGAAGGCAATCAAAACAAAGGATAATTTTCAAATTGCCCAAGTTTTAATTTGCTGACCAAAATCATATCATCATCATCATCTTGAGGTGAAGAAACAAACATTTGGTGTGCCAATTCGATACCTCCTAAGAAAAATCCTCCATTGGGCCATAGATTGCCTTCTTCCAATACATGTATTACGCTTCTGATTTGTAACAATATAGGTTTTTACACTCAGCAAGGCCATTTGTATCTAGGCCTTCAACTGCCTCCCAAAAGGTGGAGAGTTTATATTTTATACCTAATTTTCTCATGTCATTAGTGATAAAATGAAAATTTGACCGTGTCATAAAAAAATAAAAGCAGGATGTACAAACATATTTAATTTATCTCTTTCTGTTTTACACATTTCATAAATAAGAAAGGCAAATTGGAAATAATATTCGGATAGTGAAGACACTTTAAAAACCAATGCATATAACCAGAACAAACAACCTTCACAAGATCTGTTTATAGAATCAATTCCCACTCAACCACAGCAAGATCCTCCTTGAGAAGTAGCTCCATCTCTTCCAGCTGACGGTCCCGGGATTCCGCCATATCCAACTTTGATTCCAAAAGACTGCAAAAAGGCAAGAAAACATAGTTTGGTGAAGAAGAACTAGCCATCTCATGTTACATTCTATAATAACATGTTTGGTATTGCTTTTACGTGCTTATAAGCTGTGGATTCTGTAAAATGGATAATTAGTGTTGGGCTACAAAATGTGTAAATTTTACTTCTCCCAGACGCCTCTAAACGTCTCTCAAAATTATTAGGACTAGGATTTTTATACAAGGTGAATTGACCACATAACTATGAAACCATTTTAAACTAATCTTATATTGTAAACTCAGAACATTTACGCACCTCGTTTGATACATCAAAGGCTCCATCCTGAATCTTCTTATAGATCATTGAAGCTGTTTTTATAAATGCCTGCAATTTGAATTTAACAAATCTCAGGAAGCATGCTAAGAACCCAGTTCATTGGGATATTAAGTGTGTGATGTAATTAAGAGCTACGAAGGAAACAATTTTGTCACCTCCTCAACATTCTGAGCAGTTTTGGCAGAGGCCTCCATAAAGATCAAGCCATGTTCCCTTGCAAATTGCTCCCCTTCCTCTGTGCTAACTGCTCGTCTATGAGCCAAATCACACTTGTTTCCTATCAACATTATGGTCATGTTAGCATTTGCATGCTGCCTTGCATCCTCCAACCAACTTGCAAGGTGGTTAAAAGTTTCCCGCCTGAAGAATTAACAATAAGATCATTCCATCAGCATAGTAACATAACAATAGCCAATGTACAAAAATAAATTCAAATTTTCTGTAACGGAGTTGATAACATGTTAAAAAGTCGTGATGCGAGAAACAAGAAGATGCAAAATTCAGTTATAAAGCTCAATAAGTTCATAGATAGTTGAGTCATTTCCCTTTCCTGAAGTCTACTAATCTACCTTCCTCGTCGTAATGCAGGAACTTGTAAATATATAAGCTTCTATGTCTCATAAATTAGCAGTTTCCACAAAATAAGAACGAAAAAACTACCAAGCCGTCTTGCAAAGATTAACATATTAATTTACACTTCTTTATATTTACTTCCCCTTTTTTAAATGAAAAAATGCTACATATATAATGAATTTTCATGCTGCAAATCTGCATCTAAATTCCAAGACATTGGGTTATAATTGGTTCAACAAAATTTAGGGCATGTGAGCCTCATAAGATAAGTTTATGCAAAGTTTCATCGAAAGAGAATGATGACAAAAAGATAAAGAAACTGCATATATAGCAATTACATTCTGCCATTCCATGCATCACTTGCAAATATAACGTTGAAGCACTGAAATAAAAGAAAAACCTTTGCGTAAAGATTAAAATAGCAACAGTACCTTGTGATGTCATAAACTAGTAAAGCCCCTGCAGCCCCTCTGTAGTAAGACCTTGTAATAGATCTGAATGATTCTTGACCAGCCTGACATGTTAAGGAATTAGTACCTCGTGGAAATAGATAGATAGATACATATATATATATATATATATATATATATATATATATCACTCTCAAGTCCATTTCAAAAATTCTTTTTAGCCCAGTCAAACTCAATAGCAATCCATGCCCAGTATTCATTTGTCCAAATTTAATTAAATTAAATACTCCATAAAAATTATCTATTCATTAAATTCACATTCATGGTTAACTAAGTTTAAAAAGTTCACTTGTAATTATTTAAGTAAATTTTATAATAAATAATTTTATTTCATTCATGTTAGACTAAAAATAAATGAATTATTTTAATAGGAGATGCTATATGTTTGGCTAAACTTAAAAGTAATTAATATGTTGCTTCTATCCATGTTTTCAAAAATTTATTACTTATAAAAAAATTATGAAATAGATATTATTAAAATAAGTAACATTCTCTATATTTAAGCCTTGTTTGAGCCCTATTTTTGGTGGAAAATGGGTTTTGGAATAGTGATTTTCCAGAGAACGTGAGATTAAAAAATAAAGAAAAGTTTTGGAATTACTTGTAAAATTATTTTATGAAAGCATGTGTGGCTGAAAAAGAGTTTGGAAAAGAATGAATCTCAAACATATGCTTAATTTTGTCAGTAAAAAAAGCATTTTTTGAAAACTAATTTATTTATAAACTAATATGATTATAGGTATATATTATTGAAGTGAGTCATACTTGTACGTAAAATAAAGTTAATTTCTTTGGACCCTCAATATTCATGGGAGGTTTTCTCACTTCAGGAGAGGTTAGAATGTGTTGGTATAGAAGATTGACACCCACTTCAAATAGTATTTTGAGAATAGTGATGTACAATTATGTATTTTTATTGTGTTTTGGCCGAAGTTTTCAATTGTTTAAAATTTTAATTGTCAAAGTTCTTTGGGACTTGTCTTTATAGAATGCTCATTAGGTAATTATAGTTTTGATTGAATATATATCATTAGTGCAAGCTTATCATGCTTCAGTCACTATATGTTTCCTAGAGAAGGCATTGATTTTCAATTTGGCAAGGGCATCGATTTCTTATTTGGCAAGGAAAGCTATGAAGATCTAGAATGACATCTTAGGGTTGACATCTAAATTTATAAATGCTGGAATAATTGGCCCATTTTGTCACGAGTGTCATGAGTTTAGCCTTTTAAAATATATCTCGTGCAACGTAGAATATATCTTATGGTGTAGTTCATTGGAATTTTTTAAAATTTAGCCCACCCCAACGATTTTTTCAGGCTCCACCCTTGCTCACGGATGCAGTAACTTGTATTAAAGTGTATCCACATAAGAGTTGATGAAAACAAAAATTCTTCTAGGGGAAACACAAGCTTGTTCAAGGATTCCAAATTGGAAAAATCACAGGCAAAACAAAGTTCAAAGTATGTAAGCTAACCGTGTCCCAAATCTGTAGTTTTATAGGTTTTCCATCAATTGTGACCATTCTAGCCCCAAATTCAACACCAATAGTCAAGTCATGCACTGGCTGAAAGCGTTTGTCGGTGAACTGCAGAAGGAGACAGGATTTCCCAACACCTGCAAGTCATGTTCAAGCCGATAAAAAATACTACTCATTCAGCCATCCTTGTGCTAAATACACCGAACAAGAATCTCCATCTGCGATGAAACTTATACTCTATACATATCCTGACTCCTGAACATATGCAACTCTGGCAATGAGACTTCGCAGCCGACAAAACAAACAAAAAAAACCTTGAAATTTTCAACCCAAAAAGTTCCTTCCAAGATCTACATTAGGAGAAAATGTACCTCAAAGACTTTATTTCCTCTACACATCAAGTTATTGAAAATGGATATCTTAAAAACATTTTCCTACACTTTAGTCAAGCTTTAAGTATTTACAAATGTAAAAATGAAAAAACCCAAAAAGAAAGTAACATTGAATTTTGAAATTCATCTAAAACCATATGACCAAATTCTAATCGTACCTTCCTCCTTAATTAAGGATGAAAATTACAACGTCGTTCTTAGAGCCGACGTTTTCAGTTATTCGATCTATACCCTTCATAACTTAAATTCCAACACAATATGGGAACCATTGGCTACGGCAAACCAAGACAGATGTAACAAAAAAGACGAGTATGCTCTGCAAACTAAAGTATCATCAGAATTATATCTATGAAATCATCAAAACAATCTTTTCAGGCAACATAGGGATGGCAATTTGACACAGAAGACCTGAGTCCTGCTGGTACCCCTTCCCGGACAGGGCAGAATTCTCCGACCCAATGGGGTTTTGATGCCTCGCTTATATATTTATTTTAGAAAAAAATCATAACTTTTAATTTTATAGATCCAAACCAATTACTCAAGGCCAACGGGTGGGGTTTTGCTGCACCCGCTTATAAAGTTTTTTTTTTTTTTTTAATTCAATTTTTATAACTTCTTTTATGCACAAATCTGAACCAATTACTCAAGTCCATTAGCCCAAATTACCCAAGATTTCACCAGTAACCTAAAAAATATTTAAGGATAGTAAACGAGGCGTGGGAGATTGCCTCTTGCCTTAAACGTGGATCAGTGAGGAGCAATCCCGAGGATGCAAATCGCCCCGCCCCGCCCCGCCCCATTGCTATGCCTGAGGCCAAACAGGTTCTGCTTTGATCAGAAATTTTGCTGCTTTGCATCATTGCATATATCAAGATTCAAATTAATTTAAGACTCCGTTTCTCGATTCCAGATCCGAAGGAAGCAAAATCAAAGCCAGCAAATAACCAATTAACACGATTAACATACAAAACAAAACAAACACCCAATAAAATCGTACAAAACGTTACAAAGGGTAATAAAACTACCAAAAGTGGAAAGAACAATTACCGGTGTCACCGATGATGATGTACTTGAATAGATAAGCGTATGACATCGTATAACCGTATCAAATTTGAATTACTAAATAAAATTTATGGAGATAACAAGAGAGATCCAAGAAACAAATGAAAATAAGAGTGGGATTTCGATTCTAGGCACAGAGGGATTTTATAATACAAAGAAGGATGGAGAAACAGGGCGGTGCCTCTCAATCCTTCTTTTGGCTCTTTATTGTGCGAGAAGGATTGAAAAAGGTCAAATATAAAAGAGAAATTCTTAGAGTGCTAAAATATAAAGCGTTATAGTTATTTATTTATTTATTTATTTATTTGTTTTCAAATAGCTAAAATATAAAGCGTTTTAGTTAGTTATTTATTTATTTATTTATTTGTTTTCAAATTCATTTAGGAATCGAAAAAATATATATATCCCTTGTTTGGTACACATTAAAATTTTCATTCTCATTCTTCTACTCATTTTTAAACACACATTCTTTAATAAAATAATATTTTTCATCACATCAATAACTTTTCATTCGTTTTCAACCACACATTTTCTATCAATCTACTGTTCCAGAATACATTATTTTAAAATAATATGGCTCAAACACACCTATAAATAAATTAGTGAATTAAATTTGAGTATTGGTTTTATCAAATATTTTACAACTTATGAGTGCTCATATTTAAAAAAAAAAAAATGGTGATAGCTTTTACATAAACTTAAACTTTAATATTAATATTGAATTTAAATCTGTTTTAGTTATTTAGATTTTTTTTTTTATGTGTAATCTATTTAGAATATTTATATATTTTACGAGTATACATTACGATATTTATATTGCGTACTACAAAACATTATGTAAAAATGCTAATTTCTATATTGTTTTACTACCATAATTGGACTTCTTACATAGTGTTTACCATCAGACCATGTCAACCTTGAGAGTGAGTATGAATGTTTTCTCTTCACCAATTTCTTTGAACTTCAGAGTATCCAGCTTGATACGAACTGATATTCCAGCTGGACGGCGAATACTAGCTTCATAAGTACCCGGTGAGCCAACTTCCTTAACTTGGTTATCGAGCCATTGAGGTTCGGGACTGTGACCGAAGGTTAGTTTAAGTTGATGAGACTAATGGGCATAGGGCATGTACATGGTTAGTCTGAGACTAATGTTCGTTAAATTTCGCAAGTGTACGGATCGTGACAAGTAATAATGTGGACTTATCAAGTCTGAATATCGTCCCACAGATACTATTATCAACTATAAATTTTTAAATTAACATAATTTCAATTAAAATTAAAATCGTAACTAGTGATCAAATCAAGTTATTTTTTCTAATCGGAATTCTAATAAATAAAATAACAAACTATTAAATCAAATAGCAAATGCAAATTAAAACTGGAGAAAAGATTATGTAATTTGATAGTTAAGATTTTCGATTTCACTTATGTTTTTATCATACATTTAATTCCAATTTATTCAGTTATCTTTNATTATGTAATTTGATAGTTAAGATTTTCGATTTCACTTATGTTTTTATCATACATTTAATTCCAATTTATTCAGTTATCTTTCATACGTGCCAACGATCGAATTAACCTATTGTTTTTAGTGATCTCTCTCGAGCAACACTAATCATATTCATATGTCTGAACTTATTATATCTCTATATAAATTCACACACATATAAACACATTTATCTATAGAAATTCAACA
>CAIGRP010043532.1:0-10943 GCA_903798385.1 Fraxinus cuspidata
TACTTTATTTATTTATTGCAATGTAAACAAATTTCATAACCAATTATAAAAAAAATTCACTTTAGTTAATATTTTTCATGTAAAACAAAGTCAAACGAATACTAAATTTTGATGAAAAAATAATTTTTTAGGAATTTTTTTTATTTTTTTACTTTTTGGCAATGGAAACAAATTTTATAACCAATTGTGAAAAAAATTATCACTTTAATGGACAATTTCCATGTAAAACAAAATCAAACGAACACGAAAAGATCCAAAATTTTAAAATATTCCGGGTGAAAAATTATACCAATCAAACAATTCCCTGGAAAACAAGTTCTAGGCAATTATTTTCTCTGGAATTCATTTTATTTCCATCCATTTTTCACCATTGCAATCAAACGGACCCTTAATTTTTTCAATGCTTCAATTTGAAATAAATAAGACATCATGTTTTGGGTAATTTCTTGAATTCAATAGAGCCATAGCTTGTAAGAGCAATGATAAAAAATTATTCAAAGATGTTAATCTATTTCTAGATTTCTTCCTTTACTTATTGTAAAGCAATGCACAAGAGTTGAATTAAGACTTACCTAAAAATCGACAAGTAAATAAGGTAAGGGGGTGTTTGAGCCACATTATTTTGGAAAAATGTATTCTGAAATAGTAGATTGATGGAGAATTTGTGGTTGAAAAGGAAGGAAAAGTTATTGATGTGATGAAAAATATTATTTATTTAAGAATGTGTAGTTGAAAATGAGTAAAATAATGAGAATGAAAATTTTAATGTGTACCAAACAGGGGCTAAGTATATAATCATATCATATAAGATTCATTTCATATAGTAATAAATAAACTTGACGAAAGTTTAATATTAAATCAATCTTTCATTAAATTTAAATAATGAGCATATCAAATAATACTAGGGATGATAAGTGAATAATTCTATATTAACTGCAATATGGTGACAGGAAATTGCGTCCTGTTTTGATTGTTAAAACTTTAAAATTAGAAGCCACAATATTCTGTTGAAATAGCTTACCAACCAATCAATCCTAACTAACTGCTTGTTTGGACTTTTATCATATTTTCACGTTTTTGACAATTTTTTTTTAACATTTAAAAATCAATTTGTATATTAAGTAATGCAATAATATGGAAAACAATATTACCCACAAAGTTTATCAACATTTTAATCACATATTTATCGAGATCCACTCCTAAATAATCTCTAGATAAGCTTTTCCTCCTTCCTTTTGTGCAAAATGATTTAAATTTTCTCGTAAATAAGACGTATAGGAGTGGTTATCGATGGATGGAGCCGATTGCATCTAAGAGTTTAGTTCCAAAATAACATGGTATGAAGTAGGATAGACTCATTGAGGTTTGTTTACTTTTATTTATATAAAAACGTAAATTTTGAAAAATATTATCAAGTTAAAACCATTTGTTCAAAAGAAGAAAAATGAACAATAGTTTTCTTATTTGAGAAAGTTTGAAATCTAGTGTAAAGTAAATGGCAAAATTGCAAATTTCACATTTATTCTTGCATATAGGGAGAGGTTTTTATAATTCTGAGAAGACATGAAATGTCATATAACAATCATATACTTTAGGGGATGTATCTAATATTATCTCTTTATGTTTTAACTTTCTAATTTTTTAAAATTATTATTTTATTTTTCATTTATTCTTGAAGACGAGGAAAAGTTTTTGTAATTTTGAATAGATATGAACTATCCTACAATAATCATATATCTTAGGGGATTTATCTGACATTGACCTTTTACATTTGAACTCTTTTTTAAATTCCTATTTGATAGGGAATAAAATCTATTTTTTTTTTTATCAAAATCAAAGTAAAAATAAATTTTAATCACATATTTTAAGAGTTCTATAATTTTTTTTAATAACATATTTTATCTTTTTTTTTTTTGAATATTTGCTAAAATTTTGATTTTAACCCCGGGCTAAGTTATTACTTTATTTTCGTTGGTGCTAGCCCAAGTTATGTGCAATAAACTATTTTTGTTTATAATATATGGAATTTAACTCTTTGTGGGCACCCGTATGATAGCTCTTGTACTCTGACTTGTTGAGACACATTCTGCGATTTACTTTCTCCACAATGTTCTAGGAGTGGGATGGTGGGGACCCTCAAGGTTGTGATTCAACGTTTTTAAGAAACTATTCTTGTTACTACTCTTGACTTCAAATCCTCACAATTGGGTTGATTTCCGGAATAGAAAAGTTGCCAAATTTGGAATCATTCTTTATATATAATAGTCAAAGTCAACACAAATTTTAATGACATGATCTACAATTATTATTCATTTTCTAATCACTAATTTTTTCACGCTATAATTTCATTGATTCATAATCTTTAACCAAACAAGCACTAAAATCCCAGATTTTTGACACTGCTGGCCGGCAAAAGGAAAAGACTTCCTCTCTTTATTTTATAAATTCTGGCGGCAGGAAATTAGGGTCTCTTCAAACTCAAACACTTCGAGCCGCTTTGTTTAATTCAGTTCGAAACACTAAAATCAAAACAGATTTTATTGATTTAGTTGGTAAAATGTTAATTTAAAGGTGACTTCTGCTATTTGAAGATCATTGCTCCCATAAAATCTCCAATTATAAAATAAAAGTTCACGAAAGTAAAGTTTATCATAATTGAAACCATCAATAAAATATATGTTTTACTTTCTAAATACTCAATCTGTCCCATTTATATATACTCACTTTACTTACCTTCTTGTCTTAATTATATAGTCTTGTTTATTTATTAAGAATGTTTTGTTTGGTTCATTTACTAATATACCATTATTTCTTTACTACTTCCAATAATAATTTACTACTAGTTATTGATAATTAAATGAAGGTAAATTAGGAAAGTTTTTGACAAAAATTGATTTTTCAATAACATTAAATAAGAATGAAACAAGCATATATAAATGAGACGAATGAAGTATTTTTTTATATTATCATCGAGTAGTCGATAGACATTAGTGAACCATTTTGGTACCACTATGATTGTTGAATGTCAATTTTAAAATTTATAAATCCCTGTCCGTTGGATCGTACCAGCACTAATCACTCGATAATCCCAATAATTTCCTTCTAGTTGTTAACCAAACCCCACTAATATCATATCTAACGGCCAAAAGCTGCACCAAGAAAATCATTATCTATTTCCTAAACCACCCATGGTAAATTTTCGTTTTTCAAGACCCAATATGGGTACAATAGTAATTCAACCATGTTGCCAAAGTCGAGACCTATATTGCCTCTTTATCCCCGCTTGTCATTATCTCGAATTTCCACAAGGGCGAGACCCACGTCCAGATTGAAATTACCATTTCACCCTCACTGATCCTTGATTCCCTTAACATAAAGGGTAGAATGGTCATTGTAGTACGCTAGGGCATTTCCGCCATTTGAATATTTATATAGAGAGAGGACAGAGACAGAGAGATTCTTCTGAAGAGAGAGACAGAGAGGAGTAGAAGAATAGAGAGAGGGAAGATCCGTTTGAGTCCGTTAATTTCGATTAATAATTTATGAAGGCACAATGGTGACGGACCAAGAGATTGCGAAAGGAGTGGAGACTCTGCTCCGTCAGTCTGACCCTAACGCCGTTACTTCTCTAAACGGCGTCGTTCAGCAGCTCGAAGCCAAGCTAGGGTTAGACCTATCCCACAAAGCCGGCTTCATCAGGGACCAGATTAGCTTCCTCCTCCGATCGGAACCCGTTCCGAAAGACCATTTTGCCCCCGAGCTCGTCAATCAACACCCGAACTGTAGCCATCCCCCTCAACAATTTCTCGATCCCCATGTCGTCTTCCAGCAGCAGCTCCACCAAAAACACAACCCGTCCCCGCCCCAGCCGCTACAGCCTCGAGTGAATACCCGTCCGTTGCCGCCCCCTCCACTAACTGTGGCGAAAACCGGAGCCGACGCTCAGAATGTAGTGACAAATGCTTCTGGAACGCCGAAAGGAAGGTGTGTTTTCAGTCATTTTTGATTTCTTAAACAAGGTCTTGGCCATCCGCTAGGTGTTGTTTGGGTAGTAAATGAGGATTAGGGTTGTGGTTTGGTAAAAAAGTGAGTGGAGTCGTTGAAAAACTTATTTTGTTGGGACATTGGGTTTCGGGGTTGCTTAATTCAGGGTAATAGACGATCAAGTTTCATTTATTGTGAATATCCATTTTATCTGGTGTATTAAGTGTTAAAGCGAGCGTTGTTTTGATTAAGTACAGATTTAGTGGTGATTGTTTGACAATCTCATTTTTGTTCGTTTTGGTTTAAATCTGATTTTAATTTGCTTAAGAATTAATGATTTTAATTGTTTTTTTGTGGTGGTACACCTGTTCTTTATGATTTTATGTTAACTCATGCATGAAATGAGCAGCAGTTTCTAATTTACTTTTATAAAGCACAAATCTCTGCTGAGCAATGTTCGAATTTAATGCAAAAGATCTAATGCACATGTGTGGGTGCCATTTTGATTTAATATTATTATTTATCTAACCGATACACACACACACACACACACACAAAATAACTTCTTATCAGGACAAGCCATTGGCAGAAATAAGGAATGGGCTTTAGAAAGTTAAGTTTTATATGGCTGTTACTTGGCCCCTATTCGGTTTAGCTAAAAAAGCTTAACAAAATTCAAGTCAAAGTTAACAATTAATTTTAACCACACATTTCATGCTACCTACAACTTTTCAACCTAACGTTTCATCAACTTTTATCAAATCTACTAAAAATCTGTTTTTTATCCAAACCAAACAGGGGCTGTACATATTTTAGAACAAATGGGAATTTTCTGGTGGCTTTCCTTTACAAGTTTTCCCTTTGTTAAGTTGACTGGTAAACACCAAGCTTCATCCATTTAATTATGAATGCTCAGCTGCGTTTCAGATTAAATGGCTAGAATGTTGTTTTATCAAGGCCTTACTTGTTTTTCACTCTTCTGTATTGTCTCAGTGCCTATTCGTATTTGGATTTATACCCATTTTATTTGAGAATTTTGGTCAGGGATACCTCAGAAAGAAATGATAACGTTTATTGTTTCGTTTCAGAAAATTGTTTGCCTATCTGGTTTGACCATTATTTCAGAACATTGATTACAAAAATATTTGGATACATGCACTACCCTATTAACTTGTCTAACATCCCAACCCAACCCCTACACGTGCACGCGCACGCAAATCCTCTCTTCAAAGAGGTATAGGGGAAGCAAAATGGCAGGCAAACACAAATCCTCACATGCATAGATGCACACCCGTGCATTCCTGTTTGGTTGGGGTGCTAAGTAAGTTATCCAATGTAAATGGTCAAAGGCTGATACTTGACTTTTTTATACTGGTGTCACTAATTCATCTTGCCCATGATCTCTGTTTATACTGTGCACATCTCCTGACCTGATAATAAATTGGACAGAAGCCTAATGCATGTAATAATCTAGATGCATACTACAATTAACAGTACTTTAAGGGAAAAGATATTCCTACTGTTTAAAATGATTTGCCCACATGCTTGAAGCTATCACATTTATTCTACATGATCATTTCTTACTTTTCAGAACACAGCTGTAGGAATTGATATGATTTCTTTCCAAAATGTGTATTTTCTTTTGTTTGGAAGGCTGAAAACAGTAGGCGGGGTCCCTTCCATGTGTGCAGAGTTTCTGTTAATGTTTGGATTAAGTTCGAATGCTGTAATATTGCCACTTTTCTTTGGGAACTGGTGAAGTATAAAACATCATTGTCCACCACAATTAAACAAGATACATGATTTTTTCACTCACCTTTTTATTTCAGCATTCCAACTGGAACCAAAAGAAGAGGCGGTCCAGGTGGTCTAAACAAAGTGTGTGGCGTTTCACCTGAACTACAGGCCATTGTTGGGGAGTCAGCACTGCCGAGGACGGAGGTTTGGATTTCCAGAGCAAACAATTTACCTAGTTTCGGGATCATTATTCACATTCGTTGTTTATTCTATCAAGTACTAGTGCTAATTGTATGGGATACTAAAGCAGTTTGTTGTTTGTTGATTCAGATTGTAAAGCAGCTCTGGGCATACATCAGGAAGCACAACCTTCAGGATCCGGGTAACAAGAGAAAGATTATCTGTGATGATGCCTTGCGTTTGGTTTTTGAAACGGATTGCACAGACATGTTCAAGATGAATAAGCTGCTTGCAAAGCATATTATGGCACTTGATCCAACAAGTATGTATGATGAACGGTAGAGCAAATTTGAAATATATGGTTTTACTATTGTGGTCTTTCCTTATTCCTTGTATACAAATCAAACATTTGCAGAAGAATCTGGTCAAGCTAAGAAACCAAAGGTTGAAGATTTTCCTGAAAAGGAAAGTACGGAATCCAGTCCTCCTCCTGTTATGATATCAGATTCACTTCTAAAATTTTTTGGAACTGGAGAGAGGGAGATGCTTCAATCTGTGGCACTGGGACGTGTTTGGGAGTACATAAAGAGTAACCAGCTTGAGGTGGGTTTAATTAAGGAGTCGTAAAAATTTTTTTTAATAACCGTGGATGTTCGGGCCAGCTTGCACGCACCTCGACTAATCCCACGGGACCCTGAAGTTTACAGTTGGGCACTCATCTCAGTGTCCCTGAGGGGAAGTCGTAAAAATAATTGTTCTAAATACATATTTGCAAAATTAAGCAACCATACTTCGTACAAGTCATTGATAAAATCAAAATTATAATGTAAGATGAAGCCACATAAACATACTTTGAATATTGTAAATCATTAAATACTAAGGATCATGAATGAGAGCCTTTTTTGGCTGTATGTATACCCTAAATTTTTTGGAAGAAGGCTTGGTTTTTTATTGTACGCCTAGTTGTTGACTTTCGTAGTCTCATATATCAAAATCTTGATGAACCTTTTGATATTTCTTTTAGTTATGTTTTGCCTTCCATTTTAGCATGTCTATTTTAATTCTTCAAGCATTAAATGAAATATATTCTTTATGTTAATTATTGATTGTCAAAATACCTCACAAACATATATTTAAATTGGGTACTAAGTGAAGAAAATTTTGCATATAAAATCTTTTATTGATATAACAGTTGTGCAAATTTTGTGTTTTAAGGAAGTAAATTTTTTCTTTGTATTTGATGGAACTCATAATTTCTTGAGTGACACAGGCACGAAAATTTTGCATATAAAATCATTTATTGATATAACAGTTGTGCAAATTTTGTGTCTTAGGTAAATGTTTTCTTTGTATTTGATGGAACTCGTAATTTCTTGAGTAACGTGGGCACAACTACTACATCTATTCTATATAATAAAAGAGCTTGCTTGTAACTTAAACAAATGGTGTAGGGGGCTTAACCTGTTATATAATGGACAATGCTACATGTACGTAAAAGTTGATACACTGGTTTACGTCCTCGTGAGTTGGCAAATTTTGGTATATTGGTCTTGACAACATATTTTTCGATCAACTGCCAGATTTTTTACACATAGGAAGTGCCAATCAAGGTGTATACTTTGTGTGTAATAGTAGTTTAATCCTTACACAATTAGTTATGATTTCAAGATTTTCATTAATTGATACACATCTCTTGCCAAGTTGCCGCGCGTTTGCTTGCTTTGGTATAGGCTAGTTGGCGGGTGGAACTGTTACACAATAGGTCATGATTTTAAATTTTCATTGTTTGAGATGCGTCTCTTGCCAAGTCACGGTGTGTTTGCTTGCTTTTGTTTATTATAACAATCATAATTGGTTTTGTGTATGTACTGGCATTTGGGTCCTTAAATAAGAGTTTCTTTAATTTGCAGGCTTCATTCGTACTCGACTGTTTCAAAATAAATGAGAATGCAGGTCAAATTCATGATTGACATTGAATCTCCTATTAGAATAAAACCTATAGGATGATGCCACGTGCACTTGTGTACCCTAGCGAACTTCTAGACTCTTGTGTGCTGTGTGAAGATTGTATGTTGGCACATGTTATCTGATTTCAAATTCCTCCTTATCTGGTTTGTCTTGTGTAGGATCCTCTGAATTCAATGACGATTCATTGTGATGCAAAACTTCAGGAGCTTTTAGGGTGTAAAAGCATTTCTGCATTGGGAATACAGGAGTTGATTGCACGCCGTCATTTATTTAAGCGTTGATGGTGCTTTCTCATGTGAAATGGTAAGTAGTAAAATGATTGGACATGCTAATGTGCAGGTAGATTTGCATCATTATCATTTTCAAAAAGTAATTAATTGACCTACTTGCACTACATCTGAGTCTTTCCTCAAATACATGATTTCTTTTTAAAACATTCTATCTTATTTCGTGGCACATGTGAGAAATCATCCAATTAGGTATATAAAGCTTCTTTATACTACTTTAGCTTCACTGTGGCCATTGTCCTCTGTTTCTCATAAGAAATAGCTTTAGTTTTGTATTTGCTGCGTTGGTTAAGCCCCGACTTAATATTACCTAGTTCTATTCAATTTTTATCAAGCTTGCTCCATGAATTTCTTGCCTCATGAACTAAGATTCGTGGTTATTCAATTTTTGTCTTGCATATATAAATATATTTTTGAGCTTGGAAAGTACAATCACTTGACCTTACATATCCAGCGCTCTCCCAGAATACTTGTGCACAATATGATGACCCTTTTTGTTTTACTTTTGTAGGCATCTGGAGGTTATAACTAGCTAGTTGTTTGGATGACCTGACTGATGTACATAATGTTATTGGCAAGAAACATTTTGTAATTACACCAATGCTTAACATCTTTGTAATGGATAGAAGTAATTGCCAGAATGATATATTTTGTGAACACCATATAATTGGTGATGTAGATTTCACATGTTTCAAGCTATTAGTTGTTAATTCTCTCTTGTAATCAATTTTTTATCTTCCTTTTTCTGGTTTGTATTCGTATCCCCGTGTATTTTCATGAATCTTCAGAATTAATAGGGGTGATGAGAATTTTGGGAATTATGGTATCCACTAATCCAACATTGAGCGGCAAAGGTTAAATAGATTTTTGTTGATCTTCAAGAAAGATATGAACTCTGAATGAAGATGTCAAAAGATTTGAAAAGTTTCAATTTAGCAAATGAATTTGATTCGAAGTTTTACTAATTTATTGTCATTGATTTCTATATTTCTTCAAATCATGTGTAAGAAATGTTTTTCTTGATTTGTGTGGGAGTGCTTAGAGGTGCAAAGTGGTAGGGTCATGCATGGCACGGCCTGTCGCATGGGTCGAGTAGTCAAGTGGGCTTAGTGGACACCGAGCTTAGTTATCCAGGCCAACTGGGTGGGTTGACCATCAACATGGCATGTGTATTGTAGCGCGTAAATGGGTATCGTGCGGTAGTAATCTATTCTACTAGACTACCCGTCTTTTAATCAATTCGTGACAATAGGTAAATTAAATAAAGCTTTACAATAAATAGAAGATTTAAATGCATTAAAAATAACTTGTTTATTGATTATCGAAAGTAGTAAGTTACAATTGTTGGTGCACGCTAAAACGTTTGACTAAACTTCAAATAACATCCATCTCCTATAATGGCTTAAATAAGAAAAAAATTAGCTCATAGGAGTATACTTTTTAAAGTTGATGAATTATAGGAAGTTGGGCAATCTGCGACTACGAGTCATCAAGCGGCTAAGTATGGGTATAGTCCTTGACATTGTGGGTTGTGCTGGTTCTGTGGGCAAGTGGGCACTAGCTGAGCTATCCAGGCCAACTGGTAGGCTGACTCATACATGACCTGTGGTTCGTAGACTCCACTATGAATTTAACTCTCTTTTCTTCAATCAATTTCAAATTATACAAATTGTCAATTATAGAGGGAGAATCTAGTGTTTGGTAAACTTAGAATCAAAATTGCGATATTAAACTCTGTTAAATTCCCATTTTTTAAAACTCATTTTTCTTTAAATTTATTTTCAAACATATATTTAATGTGATCAACAACAAACGAAGTAGATATAGCATAATCACAAATGTAAACACTACAAATATTATAGAAAAAAAATAAGATTCAGTAATGAGAAAACTTTTACATGAGATAAGAATGAGAGACCTGTTTTACATTTGTTGGGCTTTGTAGTATATGTTTAATGGGAAAGTTTCACAAAATCCTACTTTTCAAAATCAATATTCAAAAATCAAGTTGAAAGTTTCATTGTACAAAAATCAGATACTCATTTAATTATTATAAATATTTTATTATTCATAATAGTATTATAAATTTATTTATATCCACCCCTACCCTATCTACCCATAAAAATCAGACATTTAGTTATTATAAATTAATATTATATTATTAATAATAATATTATAAATTAATTTATATACACCCCTACCCTACCTACCCATCCAAACCAAAATCAATTTAAAACCCCTCCCTCTCTCCCCCTCCCTCCATGCTCTGTTTGGCGAGAAATCACCCCCCACACTGTACCCAACATTGGCGATTGTGGCGGCAATAGGCACATCATTGACGACAAGCGCGCATGACGGCAAGCACAATTGTGCGCGATCTCTCTATCTCTCTAGTAGGCCGCTGCGCGATGACACCATGTAGCAAGCGTCATCTCTACTGGAGTGGAGAAATCTGGTGGCGGTTTTGGTGTTGTGGTGGTGTTGTGTTGGGTTGGTGGTGGTTTGGGGTGGTTTTGTTTTTGTATCTATTTCAGCTTGTGAGGGGGTGGTGTTGTGACGGTGAGATGGCGAAGGCGATTGTGAGATGGTTGGTCATTTTTGTTGGTGGTTGTATTGGTGCTACTGCGTGTGGCCTTTACGGTGTGTCGCGACTACCGCGCCGCACGCGTGGTTGAGATCTGCTATGGGTAGTGGCCGGGACCTGCAGCTCCGAGATCTTATGTGAATTTTTGGGTGTGTTTTCAGCTGGTGGATGGGGGGGTGTGGTGGTGGTGTTTAGGGGTAACG
>CAIGRP010043536.1:0-15537 GCA_903798385.1 Fraxinus cuspidata
TTGTCTTTACACAATTCGAATTTCGAACATAACTAGTAAACTTGAATTGAATTTATTCTCTGTGGGGATACTCTCACCTCATCAATTCTATTACTTGCCAATGATTCCGTACGCTTGCGGGTTTCTATGAGTACATCTCATCCTAGCAATGTATAAAATTATCCTAACATATTGAAATTACAAAAAATCATATTTAAGTGAAAAATATAACCTGGATTTTAGATTAGTTGAGAAGATGAAGATGAAGATGAATCTTGAAATCTTGAATCTCTTCAATGGTTTTTTGATAAATTTCCACTTAGGCCTTCTCTTCTTTGCCCAAAAATCAAGTTTGAATATTCACTTATTGAATTGTTTCAAATCCCCTTCAATCTTTTCACAAAAACTAAAAATTCTCCTTATTTGATGATAATAATTTATGAATATTGGGGTATAATATGTAAATGAAAGGTCTCCAATATGTTCTTTGCTTTTATGTATTTGTAAGAGTCGAAAATTGGTTGAAAATCACATCCAAATTGACTATTAAAAGAGTTCCAATCGAATAAGGAAAGTTCCATTTTGCACACGAATTTTTGGTCTCTACACAACAGTCAGTATTCTAACCATAAGTTTTGCTTGCAATATTTGATTAAGGCAATTCAACTTTCATTAGAAAGATAACTCAAAGGTCTACAAATTTGATAGAAATATATTTTTCCCAATTTGAGTGTTTACTACACCAAAAATGGGTCTCAAACTTCAACTAAAACTCTGGAATATAAGTTGTGTGCTTGGAAATTGATTTTGATCATATTCCATTCCTTTTTGAGCTGTAATTCCATCCAATGTCTCCTAATAGTCTTCAAAGTATCTTCTTCTGTCTGAATCAACTATTGAATATTTCCAATTTGGTCTTCAAACTTTGAATTTTGCCATTTTCACCAATGTTTGCTTGTTTCTTTCAATTCCTCGTTTAACCATTGAATTTTACCTATATGATATAAAATACAACAATTTAGAATATATTTTATCAAATATTGCTATTTTAGACTCCAAATAAGTGTATAAAATACACTTATCGAGCCAGATCTTGTTTCACGAAGGTGTAAAATATCTGCAACAATATTCCAATACGTGCCAAAATAACATCCTCTAATAAAACCGTGAATAACTCGAATAGCATCATATTCAATCTTCCAAATAGAGAGATTATGATCACAAGCAAAGGAAAGATGATACCGGAATTTTGGATATACATGTCTAAAATTAATGAAATTTTGTAATTATATGTATAATTTGTTGCATAGTTCACTTGCAAAATTTCATGAATTTTTGGTATTGCATTTGGGAGAAAATTGAAACCCTAGTCTATTTTGTAGAAATTTTAAAGATTTACTGCATTTAATTGATTTTTGTGCATTAATATTGGTTTGTTTAGAAAGTTATTTTAATGAACTTTCCAACCACATAAAGAACTATAAATTTGGACTTAAAATGAAAGAGTTATGGCAATTCCAATTTTATTTGATTTTGCTGAAAATTTGAAGAAGATGAGGAAAATTGTTGTTTAGTCCCTGGTTCCGAATTGCACAGCAGTCACTTAGATTCTGAAAGTTTCAGATTGAACCTAGTGGTTCTGAAAATTTCAGATTGGACCCTGAGAATCTGAAAAATTTCATATCGATCCTGAAGATTTTGGATATTTCAGATTGGTCCCTGAAAACTTAAAAACACCATATAGGCTCCTATAAATTTTGAAAAGTGCAAATTAGTCCCTAATATTTCAAAAAAATTTATTGGACCTAGAATATGGATTTTCAAATTATGGGTTGGTCCTTGGTATTTCAATTTTCAAAATTACATATTCGCTCCCTATTACTCTAGTGTATATAATTTCATGGGATATTATTTTTGAAATTTGGATATTGAACCTTAAATTAAATTCTGAACATTTCATTTTAAATTCAGAATATTTTTTTTTTGTGCTCCCAATTTTTGAAAGATACTTAGAAAGTATTTTTGACCGATCCGGTTGTAAACAATATAGGGAAAACCATCGACAGGGTGAAATCCCAAGGCATAACTCACCTGAAAGGGGTGAAACTAGATGGCATTCGCCTCGGTATGATAGGAACGGGGACGATGAGAGGCCCAGAAGCTACCAATGACCCAAGAGAGATCAGGCTACCCTGAACGAACATCAGCTAATTTGAGAAATTGACACAATCAAAGGGGAACTACATGTAGGGGATGAGTCTAGAAATACACAAAGGAACTACACAAGAGAGGCCAAGGACCCACCTATGGCCAGCTATATAGTAAGTCAGTCCCAAAGGACGAGATCCGTAGAGCCTATCACATTCACCCAGGAAGATGCGATGGGAGTACACTATCCCCACTGCGATGCACTAGTAGTAAAGAGCTGTAGTGGCTAGAAATGGATTGAAGTGGATGCTAATAGATAACGGGAGTTCGATCAATATTCTGTTCGATTCCGCTTATGATAAGATGACGGTAAACCATGAGCTCACCCCTATGACATCCCCATTGTACGGGTTCACAAGATATTGCATTATCCTAAGGGGAAAGATTACCCTGGCTGTTGAGATGGGGGCCACGCCTCTAGTAGCACATCACTACATGGAGTTCTTGGTAGTCGATCACCAGTCTGCATACCATGGAGTGCTGGAAGACATGTCTAAGGAACTATGGGCAGTCACCTCCATATGTTGAGATGGGGGCCACGCCTCTAGTAGCACATCACTACATGGATTTCTTGGTAGTCGATCACCAGTCTGCATACCATGGAGTGCTGGAAGACATGTCGAAGGAACTATGGGCAGTCACCTCCATCCATCACCTATGCATGAAGTTCCTTATTGAACGGGGAATAGCTACCGTCCGAGGCGATCAGATGGGCTCAAGAGAGTGTTATCTTAATTCCTTGAGAAAGGCTGAGCCATGGAAAGTCAACATAGTACTCCTTGATATTAAGATGTCTGAAGACCCTGAAGAAGAGCAACTCCCTATACAAGGAGAAGATGTCGAAATGACAGAGGCTTTTGTGAAGGACCGACCTGGAAAGGTAGCCCTGGACGAGCTAGATCCTCACATCGTCGAATTTGAATCACAAGCCGCTCCAATGGAAGAGCTGGAAAACTTCCCAGTAGACTACCAAGACGCTTCCAAGGTCTTGCAGGTGGGAAATGATTTGGAAGAAGAATGGAAGGAAGAACTGAAGGACTTCCTTGGAAAAATTCAGATGTCTTCACATGGAAGCACGAGGATATGATCGAAATAGACCTGAAGGTCAGTTGCCATAATTTGAAAAATAGACCCAAGTCAGACCCTGTACAGGCAGAAGAGAAGAACCTTGAATGCGGAAATGTATGAGGCCCTGGAGGAAGATGTGGAAAAATTGATCAGCAATGGCTTCATTAGAGAAGCCACCTATCCGAAGTGGATATCCAATCCCGTGCTAGTGAAGAAACACAACGGTAAGTAGAGAGTGTGCATCGACGACTTCTCCAATCTCAACCAAGCTTGCCCGAAGGATAGTTTTCCACTTCCTCGAATTGATCAGTCGGTAGATTCGATAGAAGGGCACGAGTTGCTAAGTTTCATGGATGCTTATTCGGGCTACAACCAGATCCCCATAGATCTGGGAGATGAGAACAACAATTCCTTCATCACGGACAAAGGACTATATTGCTACAGGGTGATGCCCTTTGGGCTGAAAAATGCTGGAGCCACCTATAAAAAGTTGGTAAACAAGATGTTCGCTGATCAGCTCGAAAAAATGGTAGAAGTCTACGTTGACGATATGCTTGTTAAGAGCCTCCGAGCTAAGGAGCATGTAAAACACCTAGGCGAAGCCTTCCAGATTCTGAGGAGATACCGATGAGATTGAACCCCCTCAAGTGTGCGTTTGGCGTAGCATCCAGTAAATTCCTAGGATACATTGTAAATCAAAGAGGAATTGAGGCAAACCCAGAGAAGATCAAGGCATTGATTGAATGAGGTTACCTAAAAAACCAAAGGAAGTGCAACGGCTCACTGGGAGGGTGGTTGCACTCAATCGCTTTATATCCAAGGCCCTTGAAAATTGCCTTCCCTTCTTCAAAATTCTCAAAGGGTGAAAGAGGTTCCAATGGACGCCAGAATGTGATAAAGTATTTCAGGCATTGAAAGGTTACCTTGGATGAGCTCACCTTCAGTCTAAACCAAAAGTGTGAGCCACTACTACTCTATTTAGCTGTATCTAATGACGCCATTAGTTTGGTTCTTGTAAGGGAAGAAGAAACGCATTAGTTGGCTATTTATTACATAAGCAAAGCCATGCTACCAGTAGAAGCAAGCTACCCAGACATGGAAAAACTCACTCTCTCTTTAATCACCACTTCTTGAAAGTTGAGGCCTTACTTTCAGGCCCACATCATCTATGTGCTGACAAATTTCCCCCTAAAGCAAGTCCTCTAGAAACTAGACACATCGGGTAGGTTGTTAAAATGGACAGTTGAGCTCAGTGAGTTCGACTAAACCCCTGAGATTGAAATGGATATGGAACCAGTGGAGCCTCCTACCTAGAACCTATTTGTAGACGGGGTCGTCTGGAAAAGCGGGTTTGGGAGTTGGGATAGTCTTAGAGAGCCCAGAGAGGTATAAATTTAACTGTACAATAAGGCTCGGATTCAAAGCATCTAACAATGTAGCTAAGTACGAAGCGCTCCTAGTCGATCTTCGTCCGGTTAGGGAATTGCAAGTAAAGAGCTTAACTATCAACAGTGATTTGCAGTTAGTAGTGAACCAGGTCAACGACAATTTTGTGGCTAGTGACAAACACATGACAGCATACCTGAAACTAGTCATGGAGTTCCTACCCTACTTTGAAATGTTTGAACTGATGCAAGTACCTCGCCATGAGAACTCCCATGCTGACGCTCTGTAAAAACTGGCGAGTAGTAGGGATTCCAAACTTGTTAAGATAGTTTCCATAGATCACCTGGCTGAACATTCCATTGTAAGGAAGGAAAAAGTGATGTAGACAAAAGGCACCCCTCTGTGGATGCAACCAATCATTACCTTTCTTAAGGAAAGTCGTACCAAGCAACGAAATAGAAGCTCGTCAACTCCGGAAGAGGGCTGCTCACTTCATCCTTCAGGATGATGCGCTATATAAGTGAGATTTCTCTTCACCTCTCCTCACGTGCACAGGAGGCGAGGAAGCAAATTACATTATGAGAGAAATCCAAGAGGGTGTCTATGGTAATCACTCCAGAGGGCCAGCACTAGCTCACAAAGTGCTCAGACAGGGATATTACTGGCCTACCCTAAAAGGGATTCAATTCAGTTCGTGCGCAAATGCGATAAATACCCATGCTTTTCCAATGTGCAAAGACAACCCTCTCAAGAACTCACGGTCATGTCAACCCCTTGGCCATTTTCCAAGTGGAGAGTTGATTTTATTGGGCCATTGCCAATGGGGAGAGGGAATGTCTGATTCGCCAATGTTGCGATTAATTACTTTACAAATTACGTCGAAGCGGAGCTTTTGGCCAAGATCATCAAAGCAAACACTTCCAAATTTCTTTAGACGAACATTACATACAGGTTCAGCATACTCCACTCTGTGGTTTCAGATAATGGGAAGCAGTTTTATAACAAGAAAATTAGGGACCTATCCAGTTAGTTTGGAATCAAAAAGCATTTCTCAACACCGCATCACCCCCAAGCTAATGATCAGGTAGGGCGGTCAATAAAACCATCAAACTCACCTTGAAGAGAAAATTAGATGTCTCTAAAGGAACTTGGGTCGACGAACTTTCCTAAGTTCTCTGAGCCATACAAACCACCTCCAAAACTGCAACTGAAGAAACCCTATTCTCCATGACATATGGGGCCGAAGCCATAAGCCCAGTATAGGTTGGAGCCCCATCACCGCGTCGCATACACTTTAACGAAGTAACTAACGATGAGCTAAGGAAGTTTGAGCTGGAGTTTCTCCAAGAAAATAGGGATGATTCTCAAGTGACACTCGCTTCCTTCCAACGTAAGATGATGTATTACTACAATGCCAAGGTGAAAAGGAAGGCCTTTCGCATGGGTGATCTGGTACTCTAAAGAGTTTTCCCATTGTCAAAAGAGCTGAGAACGGGAACACTAGGGCCATTTTGGGAAGGCCTATATTGTGTCACCGAAGAAGTGCGACTCAGCACGTACAGGTCGAATGTTTGGATGACAAAACAATACCTTATCCCTGAAATGTCGAACACTTGAGAAAGTATTATCAGTAGGAAAATCGGGGGTGTTATCATGCAAATATCATTTACAACTAAATAAACTGGTCTTCCCTTTGCTTCTGCATTGCTCCCAAACGAACTCACATCAACCAGGGAGGTTCACTTCATCCTGAAAGGTACGGTGCAACTCCTGGTTAAGCGAATCAGTAGTGTTCTCACACATTTTCACTCTTTGACGAGGTGCATGCATCCCCAATGGGCCACCTCAACCAAGGATGTTCACTTCATCAGGAAAGGTTTGGGTACCACTACTGGTTAAGCGAATTAGCAGTATTCTCACACATTTTCACTCCTTGATGAGGTGCATGCACCCCCAGGGGGCCACCTCAAGAAAGGATGTTCACTTCATCAGGAGAAGTGCGGGTGCCACTCTTGGTTAAGCAAATCAACAATGTTCTCACATTTTCACTCTTTGACGAGGTGCATATGCTCCCAGGGGATCACTACAACCAAGGATGTTTACTTCATCAGGGGAGGTATAGGTGTCACCCTTGGTTAAGCTCAGACGAAGTGTTTACACTTAAGATTCATTTGCTTCTTACATTTTCTTAAGTGGTGGAGCTCAAACGAAGTGTTTACACTTAAGGTTCATTTGCTTTTTCCATTTTCTTAAGTGGTTAAGTTTAGACGAAGTGCTTACAATTAATGTTTATTTGCTTCTTCCATTTTCTTAAATGGTTAAACTTGGATGAGGTATTTACGTCAATTTATCCATTTGTTTGTCTGATAACATGTTTCAAGTGAAGCGACAACACTTACGAACAAAGAATTTCATTGATAAACAAATCGAGGTCAAACCCATTACAAAAGATTACAAAGGATGTAAAAGGAAAAACCTAGGGTTCTACATTTACAATAGCCCCCTCTCCCACCTCCTCCAACACAGAAATCCTAAATATTTTAAGGTTTTTTGATAGTCTAAAATCTAATAAATACACATCATATATCATGTGTTCAATTATCATCGAAAAAATCTAATAAATACACATCTGAAATATTTTATATAAAACTACAATGCTAGTATTTATATATCTAGAATTGATCCATCATACATTGTACATCATGTGTTCAATTATCATCCTCATAAAACTGTACAGACGAGAACTCAATTAAACTGTATCGTACTATGCTAGCTTATAAAATTGCTTGATTGCATAGAGAACTTCAATTCATAAATTTCTCCGGTAGTAGGCCAACATCAATTTGAAATCCCAAACATCTACCAATTCTGCCACAAAAAAATCAAGAGAAAACGGCAATGCCAGAGATGCTGGAAGCAGAAGAAGAACACCAAGGCATCACAGGCACAACCACTGGTTATGACGGAGACACTGTAGTCGAAGACTATTGAACTGCATAACTGAGGATATTTAAGTCAAAGAACATTTTATCATCTAACTGTATGACCTAAAGCTGTATATATACATGTAAATGTGTACAATCAAATAGTTAGAATACAAGCAACTGAAATTCCCACCATTTTTGCTCTCTACTTCTCCTCTTCTAGAATTCTCTATGACTTCTCAAATTACTTCTTCTTCTTCTTCCTGAATTATCTGCAGTTTATCATGGTATTAGAGCAGTGAGGTTTCCTTGCAATGGCGACGAATTCCAGGGTTCAAGTGGAGGTTCGAAATCAATATGTTCAGGAAAACTCATCCATCAATTCATCACGTGGATATGCAGTTGCAGGAGATATAGCTTCTCTTATTAGTTAATTGGTGAGCAATCCAAGCAGTCCATATTACCTATATTATGATGATAATACAGGAGTGCAGCTCATTTTAGTAACACTTGCTGAGGAAAATTATGCGACGTGGAGTCGCTCGGCAACTATGGCACTCAGCGTCAAGAATAAAGAAGGATTTGTAGATGGATCTATAACCAAACCTCCTCAGAATGATCCTCTTTATAGTGCGTGGAGAAGGTGTAGTCATGTAGTTTCTTCATGGATCATCAATTCAATTCCTAAAGACCTATACCCCGGTGTAATGCATAAGGACTCTGCACGAGAGATTTGGATTGAACTTCGAGATCACTACAGTTAAAGCAATGGCCCTCATATCTATGAATTGAAGCGGATTGCCTCAATTTCATAAGGTAATAGTTCAGTGAACTCTTATTTCAATCAGTTCAAAGGACTTTGGAAAGAACTAGACAATTACAGGCCAGGAGTCAATAATATTGATTTTAAGTATGAAGATCATGTTATACAATTCCTCATGGGGGTTACATGAACATTACTCTCGTGTTAGAAGTCAGATCTTGTTAATGGATCCACTGCCATCACTAAATAATGTCTTTGCAATGATTTTACAAGACAAGAGACAGAAGGAGATTGTTAATAAGAAACAACAAAACTTTGAAGCTGCTGCTTTTGCTATCAAAGTTGTGCAAAAATCCTTTGGCAATCGGAGAAATATCTCACTTCAGAGAAGAGAAAGGCCCGTATGCAGTTATTGTGGTATGTTAGGGCACCTTAAGAGCAAATCCTACAAGCTGATAGGCTATTCTCCTGGTCACAGAATTGGTAAAAACAATACTCCAGTTGTTAATGTGGTTAAGCAGACATCTTATAATGATAATTCAGAGATAATAAATTCTCTTTCACAAATTACCATCACTCCAAACCAATGTCAGCAAATTTTATCTCTGTTGGTACCATAATTACAAGGACGACTTTCACGCTCTAATCAACCTCCTACAAAGCAAGATGTGTCATCCAAATTTACTTCAGTTCTTGATGCCTTTGCCTTCTTATGTACTTGTGCATATTCATGTGATTTTGTAAACACGGGCAAATGGATCATAGATACAGGGGCTTTAGAACACATGATTTGCTCTATCACACATTTAACTACTATGACTCCTTCCATTCATTCTTCTGTGAAGCTGCCAAATAGTGAGAGTGCTGCAGTTACACACTACATTAGTTTTATCTAATGTGCTTGTTGTACCATGTTTTAAGTTCAACCTGATTTCTGCAAGCAAATTGACACTCAGACATAATTGTTGCCTAATATTCATACATTGCTCTTGTTTTATTCAAGATCTTTCGACATGGAAGACGTTTGGGGTAGGCAATCTTGAGAATGGGCTATATCATCTTCAGTAATTTGACAACCAACTTAATGATCAACCTTCTCATCAAATCACATCAAGTTCAACTATGAACTCTGCCTTTCCTATTTATGCTATTTCTTCTAATTATAGATTTTTTCATTTGGACTGTAATAAAGCGAATTTTACTGATTGTAACTCTATGAGCAATACCGATTTCACAACTAAATTGATGTTTGGCATTGTTGTTTAAGGCATGTTCCTATTTCCTAACTACTGCTTCTATATAAATTTGTTCCCACAATTGCTGTAAACAAACATTTGCATTGTACAATTTGCCCTTTGGCCAAACAGCACAGGTTAATTTTCCAAATCAGTGAAACAAAGGCCTCAAAATGTTTGATATCATCCATTGTGACATTTGGGGACCGTATTCCATTCCTTCTTTAGATGGTCCTAAGTATTTTTAACTATCGTGGATGATTATAGTCGAATGACCTGGTCTAATCTCATGAGGAATAAATCACAAACCAGATCCATTACTCAGTCCTATTTTTATCTTGTCCAGACTCATTTTCAATGCAGCATAAAATTCTTAGATCTGATAATGGTGCAAAATTCCATTTGGATGAATTTTATTCATCTAAAGATATCATCCATTAGTTAAGTTGTGTTGAAACATCACAGCGAAATGGAGTGCTTGAAAGGAAGCATCAACACATACTCATGTTGCAAGAGCCATTAAATTCCAAGCCAACTTACCTCATAAATTTTGGGGAGATTGCATTTTGATTGCTACACATCTCATAAATCGAATACCTACTGCTATCCTTGATAAAAATCTCCCTTTGAAATGTTATATTAGTCTACACCTTCCTACAATCACCTTAAGGTCTCTGGTTGCCTTTGCTATGCTTCAACTATAAAATTGCATCAAACAAAATTTGATCCTAGGGCTGTACCCTGCATCTTCCTTGGTTATCCATATGGGATGAAAGCTTATAAACTCTTTAATCTTCAAACTAATACTGTGCTTGTTTCCAAAGATGCGGTTTTTCATGAGACTATATTTCCCTTCCATCATGTTTTCTTTCTTCATTTTTTGTGCAAATTTGCTAGCTCTTCACAGCTTGAGCCCACTCTTTTCCCACATCAACCACATCACTATATTGATAGTTCATTTTCCACTTCAGATACCACTTCAACACATTCTCATGTTCTTCCAAATCCAATTATCTCTAGTGAAGGACATTCTTCTGATTCCACTCCATTTTCTCCTGATCTCACCTCATCATTATCATAAGTTCTCCCCTTACCACAAGTTTTACCTATACGTCATCTACTAGGCCCAAACGAGCCCCTTCTTATCTGTAAGATTACCATTGTAGTCTCATGTCTTAAGTGCCTATTCCCAGTTAGATTCTATGGAAAATAGTTCTGCATTTAGCAAGCAATATCTTTTTTCCAACTACTTAGATTATGACATGCTTTCTCCTGCTCAAAGATAGTACTCATTGGCTTTATCTACTACATATGAACCTCAATCTTTTGTTGAAGCATCCAAACACTCAGATTGGTGTAAGGCCATGGATACTAAATATCGGGCTTTTGTCTCTAACAATACTTGGATTATTTATGTTCTACCAGCTTATAAGAAGCCTATTGCGTTTAAGTGGGTTTTCAAAGTTAAACTTCATTATGATGGTATTGAGGAAAAGAAGAAGACTCATCTTGTAGCCAAGAGGGGTTTCACTCAACAAGCTGGGATAGATTATGAGGAAACTTTTTTCCCTGTTCCCAAGTTAGTAACTGTTAAAAACATTGGCATTTGCATTAATTGGATATTAACAAAACCTTCATTCATGGTGACTTAGATGAGGAGGTATATTTGTTGATGCCTCTAGGTTATGAGCAGTAGGGGAAGACTGGAGAACCACTGGTTTGTAAGCTAAATAAGTCTATTTATGGACTTAAGCAAGCTTCAAGACAATAGAACACCAAGCTTACTTCTCATATTCTTTCTCAGAATTTCAGGCAATCAAAATCTAACTATTCGTTATTTAGCAAACGAGATGGAAGTTCATTCACTGTACTCCTCATTTATGTTGATGGTATAATCAATGGGGAAAATGACCTCTCTTATAAAGCAGTTCAAAATAGAGTTGAATGCACATTTCATATTAAAAGATTTAGGAATTCTGAAGTATTTCCAAGGTCTTGAGGTGGCAAGAACTTCAACGGGAATATACATTTGCCAAAGAAAATATGCATAGGAGATCTTGGCTGATGCAGGCTACCTTGGAGCTAAACAAACACTAAGCCCTTAACGACATAATCTGAAATTGAGTAAAGGTAAATGAGATACTATTGCAGACTTTAAGTATATCGAAGACTGGTAGGAAAAATACTTTACTTGACAATAACAAGACCTAATCTCTCTTATGCTGTGCAAGTCTGAAGCAAATTTATTCAGTCACCGAAATAGTCCCACTTAGAGGCAGCTCACCATGTGTTAAGATATTTGAAAAGAACACTAGGACATGATTTATTCTTTGTTGGTAAATCTGATTTACATCTCAAAGGTTTTTGTGATGCTGATTGGGCAGTATGTTCACATACCAGATGATCCATTACTGGTTATTGTATGTTTTTGGGCAACTCATTAATATCTTGGAAGCCTAAGAAGCAACACACGATTTCACGGTGTTCAGCTGAAGCAGAATATGAGTCAAGCTGGCTAAAAATATACTTCAAGATTTAGGTGTGGAACATAATAGAGCAGCCTTATTGTTTTGTGATTATCAGTCTGCCATACATATAGCAAGCAACCCCGTGTTTCATGAAAGAACGAAACATATAGAAATCCATTGTCATCTTGTAAGGGATAAGGTGCAAGTAGGGGAGGTGAAGATGATACATGTGTCTTCGCAAAAACAAGTGGCTGATTTGCTAACAAAGTCTTCAAGGGAACTAGATTCAAATTGTTATAATCCAATATGGGAGTATTGAATATATATTCCTCATCTTGAGGGGGAGTATTGAACTACATAATTGAGGATATTTAAGTCATTGAACATTTTATCATCTAATTGTATTAGCTAAATCTGTATGTATACATGTAAATGTGTACAATCAAATAGTTAGAATACAAGCAACATAAATTCCCGCCATTTTTTCTCTCTACTTCCCCTCTTCTAGAATTCTCCAT
Organism: Fraxinus cuspidata; assembly: GCA_903798385.1. Taxonomy (NCBI): domain Eukaryota; kingdom Viridiplantae; phylum Streptophyta; class Magnoliopsida; order Lamiales; family Oleaceae; genus Fraxinus; species Fraxinus cuspidata. The sequence continues at coordinate 12,550 of CAIGRP010043536.1, forward strand.
GACTTCTCAAATTACTTATTCTTCTTCCTGAATTGTATGCAGTTTATCAAAGACCTTAGTAGCACCATCGACAATGCCTCCAAAGAGAACTCAGATCCTCAAATAAGTAATTACTTGGGTGGAATATAAAAGTTGAAGGTTATTTTCCAATTATTTTCCAATTCAGTATAATTCAAATAAATTACTGAATAAAGTGTGCCACAAAAATATTGCCTGGTGGTTCTATGCCAGATTCTCTAACTGTTGATAGTAAAGAATGTTGATAGACTTTGAGTTAGTTTAGCAACAAGGTTGATCATCTTTTATGTAAGTAGACCATTTTTGGGATTTCTTTTTCACGACAAGTTCGGGATGGATTTTTTTAGTGAGACTGCATTTTTTGCTTTTGTAAAAGCTCAACATCCAGTGTTCGGACTTATATTATGCTTGCAATTTTCTATCGAAAATTGTTTGAAGGGAGTAACTGCTGATTCCTCTTATTTAGCTGTCTTTTTGGGAGAGTTAAGAATTTATTCCTACTTTTATGAAAATTCTTTTGTTACTTTCTTAATTTACCAATTTAATCAGCATTTATTACTTTATTTGCAGTATGAATCAAATATCATGTTCTAATTGAGATTGGAGCTGACGTAGAAGTATTCCCAGGAATATATTTGGTAACGCACTCTTTTTCCTTAGTTTACTGTTTGGCGTGACACTTTTGTTTCATTTTGAGAAAATTACAATATTCGATTGCTATCAAAAAAATAAATTCAGATCAACATTATTATGGAACTTAATAAATTTTGTTGCACACTTCTTTTATAAAAAATTTCATCACCCGATTTTTCTTCAAATGAATGGTGCATTTTTAGTAAATTTTCTTAATGCTTTATGAATATTTGAATCTTTATTTATATAGGATGCATATAGAAACAATGAATCTCTATTTTTATCAAATTATAAAAAAAAATATTTCCAGTTAATTACCAAAAAATAAGATCTCCTTTCCTCTTAGCCGTATTTGGATTAAAATTTTGAATGAACCCTCTAATAGAAAAAGAAATTAAAAACAAGAATTTACTAATAATAACAAAATCCTTAATAAACTATTGTAATTTCGCTAAAAACAAAAAGATATTGGAACACGAAACTTAATTACACGAAATAGCTAAATCCTTTAATGGTGCCTCGGTGAGATTGAGAACGTGGATGGTGGTAGTTGATTGTAGGTGCGAAATTGGATAAGAAATAAGAACCATTTTATTTATTTAAGAAAAAATATTCTCAAATGTCTACTGAATTTTAGGTGCCATTTGTACTTTTTCATCCTCCACATTACAAAGATGCATGACTAGTATATTTAGTGACATGGTAGAAAATTGTATGGAAGTGTTCATGAATGACTTGATTGTGTTTGGAACTTCTTTTGATGCATGTCTGTTAAATTTGAAGAGAGTTTTGACACAATTTGAGGAAAAATTAGTTTTCAATTGGAAAAAGTGTCATTTCATGGTACCTTCGAGAACCTTCTTAGGGCATGTGATTTCTTCTAGAGGAATAGACGCTGACAAGTCTAAAATTGAACTAATCTCTAAATTGCCCATACCTAAGCAAGTAAAAGATGTTAGATCATATTTATTTCGTGCAAGTTTCTATAGAAGGTTTATACAAAACTTTTCATCCATCTCTAGACCATTGTGTAACCTTCTAAATAAATATGCCGCTTTTGAGTGGACTCCTGAATGTCAAGATGCATTTAAAACACTGATTGACAAACTCACTTCAACGCCCATCATGTAACCACCTGATTGGACACTACCGTTTGAATTCATGTGTGATGCTAGTGATTACGTGGTAGGTGCGGTTCTTGGGCAACGCAGAGAAGGTAAGACTTTTGTGATTTACTATGCGAGTAGAACTCTTAATAGTGCTCAAGTGAACTATTTCACTACTGAAAAATAGTTACTAGCTGTAGTCTTTACGCTTAATAAGTTTAGGTCTTATTTGATTGGTTCTTCTATTACAATCTTTACAGATCATGCAGCATACATTTTTACAAAGAAGGATGCTAAGAAGCGATTAATATGTTGGATCTTACTTTTATAGGAATTTGACATCACCGTTTAAGATAATAAGTGAGTGGAGAATGTGGTGGCCGACCATCTATCAAGGCTCACTTTCGAGGATAACGTAATCACAATGACAATTAGAGATGAATTTCTAGATAAGAATTTATTCTTTGTTTCTTCTCTACCATGGATTACTCACATTGTGAACTATTTGGCTCTAGGTGAAATTCCTAAAGAGTGGAGCGTACAAGATAAGAGGAAGTTCTTGGTTGAGGTGCGTACTTTTTTACTAGGATGATCCATGTCTATTTAAATATTGCCTCGACCAAATTTTAAGATGTTGTGTCCTTGATGAAGAGATACCTAGTATGCTAAATATTTGTCATATCCAAGCATGCAGAGGCCACTTTTCTATAAAAAAGATTGCTGCAAAAATTTTACAATGTGGTTTTTACTAGTCTACTTTATTTAAGGACACTAATAGTTACTGTGTCAATCTTGTGAAAGATGTCAAATATTAGGTGCTTTGTCCCGACGTAAGATGATGCCCCTAAGTCTCATTTTGGTAATTGAAATATTTAACAGTTGGGGAGTTGATTTCATGGGACCGTTTCCACGCCTTTCGATTATTTATATATTATTGTGGCGGTTGATTACGTATCTAAATAGGTAGAAGACTCAACTTGTAGGGCGAATAACAACAAAACGGTTGGTAAATTTCAGGAAGAAAATATTTTATCTCGGTTTGGCACACCACGTGTTATTATTAGCGATAGAGGCACACACTTTTGCAACCGTTCATTTGAAGCACTCATGAAAATTATGGGGTCATTTATAAAATTTCTACTACTTATCACCCCCAAACTAGTGGATGGGTAGAATTGGCTAATAGGAAAATTAAAAAATAATTGGAGAAAATGGTGAACCCTAATCGTAA